>VKOC01006222.1:0-23100 GCA_009364415.1 Spea multiplicata
AATATAACGCCCCAGCGCTGTATACAGTAATATAACCCCCCAGCGCTGTATACAGTAACGACCCCCCTATCTCCATTTGTACCAATAAACTCCCTTTATCTGCAGACCTGGAGCCGCCGTTGCTGTCAGTCATGTGATATTTTGGGTGACTTTCCCAGCTCAAACACCACACTGAGCTGATGCTTTATGGCAATGCTAATGAAGTCCGTTCCTCCATAGACTTTCATTAATCAGAGAGTCTGCCTGGGTGATTGAGACTGAGCCATTCTATTTGTTCCCCACAGGCAGTATGATAAGGAGTCGGGGTGTTTAGTAGATCGGGGATCAGATAACAGAGCGAGAATCATACAAACGGCTGATATGCAGCTGCCTGAAAACATTATTTTGTTTATATGATGCTCATCGTTGCCACCTTCCTCTTGGGGAGGAAAAAACATAAGGAATCTTAAACCTGGGTGTAAAATCATCTTAATGGTCCAAAAAAAACCTTTTTATCTGTGACTCGAGATGGGCCACTACTACAGTTTTTATTATTTTTCCAACAGAATAGACTTAATTAAAAACATCTGCCGTCCTCAATCAATATCTACTTCCATTTTTTTGATCCTTGCTATAAACTTCAAGGTTTGGGTAACATTTAGCGATAAAAAGCTTTTCCTACTGAAAGAAAAAAAAATCATTTTGATTTTACTGAAAAAAAACATATTCTGAAAAATGCATAGAAATAACAAAATAAATAATAACCCTAAATATATAAAAATCTCCTGGATCCTCTGCTTGCCGATCGGTCCTCGGATGTTAATGATTGGATTTTGTGGACGTTTCTTCTTTGAAGCTCAAATCCAATATAAAGGAAATTTTTCAAAGCGGCAAGCGATTAAAATAAAGATAAATAATTCTGTGTTATTATTGTTAGATTTTTTTTTCTCGTCAGTTTTGCTTTTATCGAACGCTTTTTGGAGGGGTGTGTAAAGCAGAGATAACATGGAGTCGTTTCCATCGCTGATGGTGACGTTTAAACGGATGATGTCTGCCACGGGACCTGAGAACCCGCCGGCAGATCGGCCCCATCCGGCCCCCCGTCTAGTCGCCCGTTTCTCCTGCTGTAACGACTCAAACCTTAATCAGTCGTTGGTCTCGTCTTCGATTCAGACGGCGTATGTCTATCCCATGCATGTTTAATCCCCTCACTGTATTACCCTCTACCACCTCTGCCGGGAGGCTGTTCCATGGGGGGGTTCCCAGGTACGCTTTCACCCATTAACCAGAGCCTCTGCTGTCCAGTCTTTCCTGACTGCTCTGTCCTTCCTGACTCCATTTTACTCCCCAGCCGCCAATCTCCAGGGCTGGGCCAGGAGAGGAGGTAGTTATGCCCCAGTAAGACCCTATAAGATCTGCCCCCCCCCCCTGGGCTTCGGTCTAGGAGGGAAGGAAGGGTCCACAAATCCCTCCGCGGGGAGTCCAGCTCCAGAAGGAGAAGATTGGGGGCCTGGTGTCCACTGTGGCCCTACACTTTGGAGCACCTGTTCACCCTTTTTCCATAGTCCATCAGGGGGCCGCGAGGTACCTCGGGGGTTACAGGGAAAAAAAAAAGTGTCGTCAGCAATAATCCTACTCGGTAACCAAGATCAGATATTTGGGTGATAAAAGCTGAAAAAAACCAAAACATTCTGCTGTAAACAATGATTATGATTCAGAAGAGGTAATTCCTGTGAATTTTCCTGCGGGTGTCATTTACTCGCTTATTCTCCGCTCGTCGTTATCGCTTAAGATTCGCGGCACGCGGGGGCCGCTCCGCTCGGTGGCTGCCCTTTCCCCTCCTCTCACGGCTCTCACGCCACGCTGAGGGTTTTTGAAGTGTATGAAACGCATGAAAATTGTGTTTCTGAGATGTCTTATTTACGGAGCGACAGATGGACGCTGCCTTCAGCATAATAAGATCCCATCGGAGGGACGGAGACAAAATCAGACGGCGAGGTCTCTAACATCTTATTTAAACACACAGAAGACAGACGCATCTCCGCGTTAAATCACTTGCGCACGCTCATCCCTCTGGAACGTCGCCTGATTCAATATTTTACGTTTCCTTTCCAGGAGCCATATGCCTGTTTAAAATCCCTTCCTCTATTCGCTTCTACCACTTCTGCTGGGAAGCTGTTCCACTTATACAATACCCTTTAATGTACAAATGTGTTTTGATTGCAGGGATGCCCGTGATGAATGGCAGATGTCTCTTTTCTTGGATAAAGGGAGAAACGTTGGGTGTGGAGGATCACAAACACAATAAGGCATCGAATAAGTCTCAGAAATGTAATCCATTGGAATTGTGTATCAGAATTTCAAAGGGCGGTTCCCACAGTTACCTTTAAATAACCATATCGAAGATAAAGGCTGGTAGTGGAATCAGAGCATGGAAAGTTTGAAAATACCCTGGGTGGGTGTATTTTTTAAAAATATATGGTTTGATGGAGGGTAAAGAAAATTGGCTTCAACGGTGTCCCAAATAGGACATGGGGACAGGGTGATCAGATGTTGAAATTGAAATATGATTTAGATGCCAAGTTGAAATGTGCTCTTTAAATTGATTAATTATTTTAGTTGCTTAAAAAATAATCATCATTTAATTATAGAATTAATTCATAAAAAATTAAAGGCAGCTTTCAATAAGACCGCCATTACTGGACCATTAGAGAAAGATGTAAAAGCTGTGATTTTGTCTTATGTTCCGTCGCAGAGACATTCCCACAAAACGAATAAAGAACAATATGGCGGCCAGAGAGCGCAGAAAAACTTATTTTTGTTGGTTTTTTCACTTGTTGAAATAAAAAATGTGGATTTCCTGCAATACGGCTCCAATCAACAGAGCCACTTATGACAAATTCAGATATTTGAATGCTGCCATGATACCTTTTCCGGTTAAACAAGCAATATCCGGTCCTCACAGGCTGTAAAACATGTTGTTATACGTTTTATGGTCGTGCCCCTTTAAGGACTCATCCTTTGTGGTCACATGAAAACACCACCGCGCATGCGCGCTGCCCCTTTTGCTGCTCTGTGCGCCCGGGATCCCCTCCAAGTTCCGGCAGGGCTTTACGTTGGTCTGCGCATGCTCAGCCCCATCTTGACAGGCAATGAATGGATGATACGTTGCCCGCATAGCCCCGCCCCTTCCGACCGTTAGCTTACGCGCATGCCTATTAGCCGCGCGCTTTCTGTGCTCTTACAAAATGGCTGCCTGAAGCCGCTTCCCGCTCACCGGCTGGGCTGCTTTCCTGTGTGGTGTACCGGGCATGTGAAGTCTGTGACAGCACCGAACACGGAGTGTCTAGAGGTATTAATACTCGGCGACCACTCGTGTCTATGACAGAGACCGTGAGGTAAATGGTGTTAGGGAAACAGTTGGGGCCCCCACGGGCCTCTAAGTGAGGGCCACGTCCCCTTGAGCAGTTTGCTGCCACCGGGGCCTGTAGCGCTTTTGCTTGTGGAGGATCCTGGGAGGCAGAGGCACGTTTACCGGTTTCCTGCGGTTATGTCTCACCTGGGTCTGGGCACTAAATAGTCTGCAGAGGCCGCTGCTGCTTCAGAACCTCTTGGCTGTTGGCAGTTTGACTGAGACCCGTGTTTAGCACGAATATCCTGTCATCAACTGATCGCCAAGAGGTTCTGCAGGATCTGGTGCTGAACAAAGCATTTACAAGACACATTATTATATTTTTATATGTAGTGCCAACAGTCCATGTAACACTTATTACAGTCCCTACATTTAAAGGTACTGGCAAAATTGCAACTGACAGCCTAAGACGAACCGATACATTAGGGTGAAAAGGGGCTCGTCTCGCAGGCTTACAATCTAGGGGGGCGATGGTGCTGTCGACGAATGGGAGATATACATTTTCCGAGCTGGGGAGAGGTGACCCCGTTTAAGGCGTGGAATCAGTCAATGGTGCAAATTTTGGCACTTCGGTGAAATTTTAGTAGCCGTGGCTATTCCAGTTCTTCCTGGTGGGCCGGGACATACATTCCACCTCTAGGGGGTGTCTGTCTGCGCTTGCCCAGTAAGCTGACACTCCGCATGGTAACCAGTGACGCTTTTTAACTCTTAAAGACTCGTGTGGGATGCTGTGTGATGCGCTTGCACTTTGTGGCAATATAAAGCTTTGATTCTCCCAGAGAAAACGGATCCTCGATGAGTAACCGGGGCAGCAGAGCGCTGGCCCTCAAATCAAAGCTTCCAGTCACGGTCCTGCAGCTTGTGAGCTACTGGTTGCAAGCCCTGTACCCTGCATTAGCCATACCCTGCCATCATGTCCTGGTACCTCGGGCTTGAGTCCATATGTAATGTAATGGCACCAAGCTCAGCGCTTCTGGGCTGGAGACCCGGCCAACAGATCTCCCGCAGCTCATCCGTCTCTGGGCACCGGTGAAGCGTCGGAAGCATGCACTCCCATCACTGTTAGCCTACCAGTCAGTCAGCGTCTTGGTCACGGCATTAATACCTGTGTGTCCGGGCCGGGGAGCTTACAGAATTACCGTGCAGGAAAGGGTTAAAGCATATTGGAGCTGAAAATAACCGAGAAACAGAAGAAATCAGCTTGTTGTTTGATAAGGAAGCTGGATCTGCATGGAGCCCTTTTGAGGGGTTGAGTCGGGGTCACGAGCTCTATGAAAACATCCGTAATAAAACTACAATCCGAGCCCCGTGACAATTATATGCAAAGTGCGCGTCGTAAAGGGACGGTCCGGCCAACGTGTTTGTCTGGCCTTCTGTTACGCCGCCTGTTTAGCGAGATACGATCGGGGCCCTGTCATATGTGTTAGAGGAATTCTTCGTCTCACGTGCGGACCCCTGCTCACGTTTTTGCTTTTTAATCTTTTAGGTGAAATCAAAATGGCGAAAAGACTCGCAGACAAGGAGCTGACCGACCGTAACTGGGATCAGGAGGAAGAGGCTGAGGATGTGAGTGCGGAGGAGGCTTACAAACTCGCTTTAGCGACTTCATGGACTTTGTACTGCGTTAGCCGCAACAAATCCAATAATTCATAAAGAAAAAAAGCAAATGCGTTTTAGTAAAACTGCCATTAATTTGAAATTGGGAACTGAAGAGTTAATGTGGAAAGGGCCACACCAGCGTTATATTCACGGTGATGTATTTCCCGCACTGTTTTGTATGTGTTTAACATGTTTTTAATGTGTTGATAGGCTGGGACCTTTTCTGTGGCGAGTCAGGACATACTGAAGAACAGAGAGATCAAAAAGGCAAAGCGTAGAAACGCTGGAGCTGATGTAAGATCCGGCGCTGCGCATGTTGGTAAATGGTTCTGCGCTCTTATCTGCAAGGGGGGAGAGATTAACACGACTAACGCTTCTCGTTTCAGGGAGAAAGTAGTGGAGCTTTTAAAGGGTTTAAAGGCCTCGTCCCATCGACCGGAGGTGCGTTCTCTGCATTTGGAAACGGGACGGGCGTTAAACCGCTGCAAGGCTTGACGAACGGATCCGGCGCCGCAAGCTCTTCCTTGTTTGTTAATCTGCAGCCTGCGACAAACACAAAGCTGACATTCGGTACGTTATTAAACTGTAAAACAAGTACAAACTAAACACAATGCTGGGAATGAAGCCATATTACCGGTAACTTATCTCGGTGTCTAGAAAGGGGGCAAACTTGGTCAGGCCCTATCCAAGGGGGTTGGGGCAATAAATGCACATAAACTTCTTAAGTACCTGGAATCTCTGCTGAAAAGAGCAACCCGCATGCCAGCTAATAACCTCTTGAACTCCCGGCTTTGTGGATCGGTGGGTACCGGGAGTGCTCGCACTTCTGTAGGTTACTGATATGGCCAGAGGTGTGCATCACGTGCTAGTGAATCGTTCCTTGTAAGTACATAAAGTAATGGACTTTAGACGAGTTTGATAGGACTACCGGTTTGTTTCATATACTCAGCTCTTATCGAGGACTTTTAACTTAGTCATGACCTCTTTCAGGATCTCCGCTTTCAAATGGCCCTTCATCAAGTTTTACTGTGGGAACTTCTGGAACCAACGGTGAAAAGGTGACCTCTACCTCCGGACCGGCGCCTAAAAAGTCCTGTAACAGCAGCGACTACAATAAGCAGCTGTCGTCCTTGAATTGCTGCGTGCGCGACTGGATAGTGAAACACGTTAACGCCAATCCTCTGTGCGACCTCACGCCCATTTTCAGGGACTACGAGAAACATTTAGGGGACATTGAGCAGAAGTACGGTGCCAGCACAGACAGTGGATCTGAAAGCGATAGCACCCCCAAGTCAGCCCAGAATCCCACCGTTACCACTTCTCACTCTCTCAAAACCGACAACAAGGGAACATTTTCATTTCTTGGCAAAGAGAGCACATCTGACAAGCAGGAGAAGACATCTCAGCCCATCGCTACCTTTAACTTTGGGCAGAAAGTGGACGCCTCCGCTTTTAGTGCCGCCAGTTCTGCTGCAGCAGCTACCTTCTCCTTCTCTGTGGGTGGCGGACTGTTTAAGAAAGATGCAGCTTCTCTGGCTCCTGCCAAGGCCCCGGAACCCAGCACCACCACCAATGCTGAAGCTGGTAAGCGGTGATGTTGCGCGTCAGCTGCCTGTCCTGGATGGCTCCTGGTTTTACCTGTTTGAGGGAATTCTCAGCGCAGATCAAGGCTTCTTGTCTCCAGCTTCATTGCGGCTCCTGGTAAACTGAAGGAGACCCCAATAAACTGGACTTAATAGGTGGGATCCCGTTAATTGCCCAATCATTTTTCCGATAACCTACTATGGTTTGCAGACTTCCTTGAGTCCCAGTTTTACGCTTTAGCTCCTTGGCTGCGTTATATTTAATAACTTGAATTCATGAACTTAACTTCTAATCATAAAAACTAATCGGCATGCAGATCAGTCCTTGAGTATGTCATAGCTTTTCTTTTCAGCTATTGTATATGAAATATATTGGCTCCAGTGAGGAAAATAGAGAATGGAAATTGCTAGATGTACAGTTTGCCGGTATATAAACATGAGAACATGATTTATTTATTTTTTTCCCCCTCCAAACGAACAGGTGGTGGTGAGGAGGAGGAAGAACCACCAAAGGTTGAAATACAAGAAGTGAAAGAGGATGACGCGTTTTATTCCAAAAAGTAAGTTTTCTTACAGGGTGTAAGTATTGTCTATTAATGGACAGTCAGATTTTTCATATCCTATAGTTTAGTATGCAAACTTTAATTGGGTTTACAGACTGAAACAAAGTGTACTCCGCTCTGAGTACTCTGCTTACTGTGTACTGTCGGCCCCTCTTCTTCATACATTGGGCTCCCCCTAAGGTTGACTTTTGAATCCCCAGGTGCAAGCTTTTCTACAAAAAAGATACCGAGTTTAAAGAGAAGGGAGTGGGAACGCTGCACCTAAAACCCGTAGGGAATCAGAAGACTCAGCTTCTAGTCCGTGCCGATACCAACCTGGGTGAGTTCTCAAACATTGATAAACCTTGATTTTACTACGAATCTCCAAGTATGTCAAGGGTTTTATATATAAAGGCATAAAAAAAATCTAAAGGACATTTTCTAGACCCAAGCAGTTTAAATGGATGTCTATTTGCTTAGTTTGTCCTGTTCTCTCCAAATATTACCGGTTTCTTCCTCTTGGATTAGTATCGGGGAGCCAAATAAATTATAAATATCCTCTTTAATCCTCTTGGTCTTCTTTAGTCTACATTCGGTGTTTAAAGGTTCTCATCCCTGCTGGTAGAGAACAATAAGCTATTCCCACCTCTTGCAGAACATCCGTCTTCAGTTAGCATATCTGTAACACACGTGACGTTTTTCATTTTGATGGACTACATGACCCGAATAATAAACGGTATTAGTCGCGCTGAAAATGGAATTGTTTGCTGGTTACGGAGTGAATTCTGAAACCCAGCTCCCCGATTAGGATCAATAGCGTGCGCTCAGACGTCCCCAGTGGTAATCTCAATTTATTCTTGACAGGGTTGGCGCTCGTGAAAACTTTCTGTATTCTCTTGTGTGGACGGTGCGGAAACGCATTTCATTTTTCCTTTCTTGCTATTCAACCAGCGTCCCTCATTTGTAAAACTGAACGTTGCTGGCAGATTGACTTTGAGCTGCAGCAACAATTTACAAATCTGAACAATTACAGCTGTTTTGTTGAAAATGTTTTCTTGTACAAGGTCCCTCTACATTGTATCTGCCTTAATAGCAAATAAATTACAAGGTGCCCTGTGTATAGGAGGCAGATTTTCAGCTGTACATTGTGCTAGGCAATTGGCTGGCTAATGTATAGGGGAAAATGGTTTAATGTACCTGGTTATCTCTGCCATCAGTAATAGACTGCATGGCAATGAAAACTGCAAACATGGTGGTACAGTGGGGTTGTATGTGAAGCTTACGATCTCTTAATGTTTTGTAGTCAAAGCAAACCGAGTTTAAACACTTTTTTTTTTTAAATTTTATTTAAAACCTCAGGAAACATATTGCTGAACGTGTTGGTCCAGCCGTCCATGCCGTGCTCACGAACGGGAAAGAACAATGTGATGATCGTCTGTGTCCCGAACCCGGCGATCGACGAGAAGAATCCAACCGTCCCGGTGACGATGCTGATTAGAGTGAAGACGTCGGACGATGCTGATGAGCTACATAGGATTTTGCTTGAGAAAAAAGGGGCATGAATATAGTGAAACAATTTTATTTGTTTTTTTTTTTTTTTTTTTTTCCTCTCCCCCACTCTCCAAAATTGCTGCTCATTCAAAACACTCAACATGTGTCCATTCAGTGGATAATTCTTTTTACTTTTTACCGTGCCCCGAGTTATTTCTAAATGCTCAAAGGTTGTCTTAATTTTTGTTAAAAAAAATTAAATAGTAATAAAAGCTTTAAGTGGAATGCGTGTGCAGGTTGTGTGCCAATGCATTTAAAGTTAAATATTTATAGGTGTTTCACAGCGGAGCCTTAAATGGTTTATGGCCTGTGGCGGCCGAAGCCTTAACCCCTTAGTTTGTCTTGGAATTGCTAGTGTGTTAGTCGCGTTCCAGAGTAGCTCGAGCCGGCTTTCCTTTACGCAGGACGCTGACATGTTTAAGCAATTTGTTTTTTGGGTTTAAATTCTGCCTTTCTGTTGGTGCTTTAGTCTCCCACTATAGAATTTTAGAGGCCTTAACCTGTTTCTCAAAGGACTATTAGTCTCTTCCAATAACCGTCATTTAAGTCCCTGTCTGCTTAAACGCGTAGCAATCACGTCCGCTGCCGTCCATGGTGTTAAAACAAAAGGTGCAGCCGTATGGACCAATTCTTGTGAACACTGTCCAAGGGAGATTTAATATCTGTGTGTGTGTGTATAATACATCTATATATATATATATATATATATATACCTATTCATTACTATATATATATTGCACATACCCAAAAGGACCCAGTATGATTGTATCTTGCTGAGCACTGTTAACACGCTTTGCCGTATGATTTCCTGACGTGTAAAATAGTTCAGAATGAGTTTTGCTGCATTTCAGAACATTTAACAAACTCCTGCTGCGTTTAAAATCTTTGCTGACTTTCCTCCTGGCTTCAGACGCATTACCCCTTACCCTGGTTATTAAAGGCGTTTAACCCTTTCAGTCTTGAACACTGTTGTGGATTTAGTATCTTCGGTTCTGTTTAAATGCACGTCTGGTTTGGTTAAAATGCATCCTCGGTCTCCTTCGCATGGATCGCTTACGATCTCCCACGATCTCCCGCTCAGTGAGTAGTATTGAAAGTACATGAGCGCAATATTTGTCAAGTGATAGAAACGGCACGATGTTGGCGGCTGAGCTTTTCTTGCCCCGTACGGATACGCCGTAGAGCTGAACGATGCGGAATCTGTATGTTTGCTTCTAGGATTTAAAGATGGTGATTAAGCTATATAAATCTAATTTAGTGATGTTTTATTTGCACGTCATTTTACCTTCATGGCAAAACTCATCCTGACTTCAGTCAGCCCTGGAAAATGTGACACTACCGTGCTTGGTGCTGAAAGGTTGAGCAATGCATTTTTTAACCACATTGTAACCTGTTTCATATGTTAAGTGTCTATAAACTGTGAATAGGCTGTAAGTGGAGTGCAGACTCGTGTAAGACGGTTCTACCTGCCTTAGGATGATTTTCTGATGATGCAAGGTATGATGTGGAGATCTAACTTTCTTAAGAAGCGGGAAATATCTAATATGTTAGCGTTTCAATTAGTATTTTTTTATTTTTTTTTTTTAGTTTTAGTTCATTTTTTGTTTAGCTGCTGAATTGTTTAATGTTAAAGGAATATATATGTAACGGACTTATTTATTCTTGGTGATTGCCAGCCGCAAAATGGCGCTCGAGGCTTCGTAGATGTCTGGCTGTGGGATCCGAGCGCCACGAGTTACCAGCTGACATCCGTCGCTACTGAAGCAAGTAGTCTCGCTTCAGCTCCTAAGTAACGCTCGTCGTGAGAAAATCGGATCTGGTTTACGACAAAAGGTCTGGATGTGAAGCTGGAATGGGACAGGAAGTATTTTTTGCCCTTGGGAAAAGGGGGGGAGGGGAAGAGGAGAAAAGGGGGGATGGAGAATTAGATTTTATACAATTTCACTTTGACTTCTACCTTATAGTAAGGAAACAACACTTCCCTCCAGTGAGAATTTGAGGCCATAAGCAATACCTCTCCTTGGGCATCTGTTCTGGCTGTGTTTTTTTTTTTTTTTTCTTCCATGATAAATTTATTTTCGCCCAATGTTTGGTAACCAGCCAGGAAAGGGTTTTATTTTTTTATTTTTTGTGTGTTTTTCCACCTGCTTGTCAATGTTCTGGCTCGGGGGGGGGGTACTGGACTGTTAAAGGTTATTTTACCTCTGTCACAAAGCAATGAAAACATTTTTTGCAGCCAGTTGTATCGATCAAAAGAAAATGCTTGCAATTTAGTCTTAAAGTTGTCAAATCTGGTACCTGACGCAGTTCAACGCTAATAAATTCCGTTCTGTTTCTTGATAAATTCTGGTCTCTGCGGTTTATACCACCCAGTTTCCTACTTTCCAAACCTCAGCGGTCCCTTCTACAGCTGTAGAGGCAGCAGCTTTCACTGCAGTGAATGTCTGAGCCGGTGCCGGTATTCTGAGACCTTTTAATTAACGAAAGATGAATGAATCAGACCTTGGCGTTGCTTTTAGGATACGAACCACAACCATAATACAAAGTGTTATAACTTTAATCAGTTATTCTCATCGGACAGCTCTATAAACGCACGTAAAACAAAGACAAGACGGGCGGCTGCGGCTCCGAAGATCCACATCGACCTCGGAATTCCGAACCCACAAATGTAGACGCACAGCACACAATCTATTCCATGACGATGGGACCGGATCGACTCAGATGAGTATAAAACATAACAACTGGGGAAACTGCCCCTAACTGATGCAAATGTGGTCCTCGTCTAGGAGACTTAAATTTACAGCCCCTCGTACCGCCTTGGGCACCCCCTGAAGCGTTGAACACTTAGCATCTTGAGATCAATTTAAATACTGCTTGAAAATTTAATTTGTTACACTGTATGATCAGACTACCAGTTTCTACTGTTGGGCTGCTCTTCTACCTAATGGGTGATATATAAGTGGAGCAGCCTCCCAGCAGAGGTGGTAGAGGGTAATACAGCGAGGGTATTAAACATGCATGGGATAGACATACGGCTCCTGAATCAAAGACGAGACCAACGACTGATTAAGGTTTGAGTGCCCTTCCACCCCCTAGTACATTTAACTAGTGCAGAAAATGGCACCGTCAGGAGACGTCGGCCCCCGGCCCCCGGCAGCCCTTTACATTCAGACATCACATAGAAAAGCGCTACTTTAGGGGTTTATTAAGCTTTACCTTTAGGGGCCTTTTTACATTCAGGGTCACCAAATGAGTTACGGGGGGGGTATATTTAGTATCCAATGTTGTAATAAAATACTTTAATCTGCATTAAGAGTCTGGCTGAGACTAGTTGGAGTTGTATGCAAGCCAGGCCAAAGACATCTCATCAGAAACACGATTAATACACATAGGGGGGAGAAAAAAAAGACACTGAAAAGCTGCAGTATTCTTTAACAAAATCAGTATAAAAATTCTATTTTGGTAATCACAAGAACGCTGATTTTTCTCCTAAAATCGTGGGCATATTTAATACATTTAATACATTGTTGTAGACAAACAGTGAAAAGCAGTGATCTAAAATGACATGCATTAAAAAAACCCTTAGTGATCTGATCCGTATGCCAGCAACAGCTTGTAGGACAAAGTTACGCCGTTTTACCCCAAAAACAGTAACACTGCCATAAATTTAAAGGCGCAGTTCCACTTAGACTAAACCTTAATCGCTCTCTGGTATGTTAAGTGAATAAACCTCAGCAGATCTTTTATTCTTTCCCCTGAAGGGGGGTAATGACATTAAACAAACATTTGAGGCTTTAAGTTTCTTTGGCAACAACCTATCAGTGCCTGTTTCTGTGTCACGTGACAAAATTGGGAATTCTGAATGAAGCAACAATTTATACGATTAAAGAATTCTCGCTGGGAAATGCGTTTATTAAACGATGCTAGACTACTAAGCCCCAAATAGCATTAATCTGCCCTTTACAAATAAGATGTTTTTCCCTTTGGAAGGAAGAAAATGAAGCTTTTGGGGTTTTTATTACTATTCCTTTCCCATGGGACGGACTTCAATGAGTATATTAATGAACAGCGATACTTTAAAATAAAAAAGTGCCCGTATTCTAGATGTGAGGAGTGTGTCTGCTCTGGGAGGGTAGTGGATGCACGGAACAGCATGCTAGTGGAAGTAGTAGAGTTTAGCAAGAAGGATTAAGATGCATGGAATAGGCCGAGAAGCAAGTTTGGTTTTGGGCTCTTATAGTAAGTAGAAAACTGCTACAAACTTACATTTTTTTACACTAAACTATGTTCCCTCGCTGCTACAGAGTAGCTAAACAAAAAAGGCATGAAAAACAAATAAAATGGGTAAAAAAAAACACCGCTGAGCTTAAATCAGACTAAACCAAAAACTGCCAGAAATTGTCTGACCTGGAAAAGCTTCATTAACTCCAAAAAAATAAAATACAGCACGAAAAGAAGCAATTTCTGTAATTCGCACGATTTTGACGATCCACAGAGTAGAAAAAAACATCGACCCCCACCCCTGGGCTCCAGCGCAGCTCCTCCTACTCGTGAGCATTCGTAAAGAATTACATTAAATTAAATCAATATATTGAGTACCAGCGCAATATTTAAAAGCCCCCACCCACGCCCCGCGCCTCGGGTGGAAACCCACAGGTTTTCTATCTACAAAAATCGTCATATTCACAGTTTAGATTTTCAAGTCAGATAAACATTCGTGTTCTTTGTGTGCAGTAATAAAGCACAGAGTACGTATTTACTAAACGTATAGAGTTCAATAAACTCCTTTTTTGTACATGACATTTTTAATACAATACAAAAAAAAAATCCGCCCAGTCAGAAGGGAATTTAAGTTTTCAGTCGACAGCAGACAAATTCGGAGAAATGCGGATAGTTTCCGCGCGGTCCGGGTCTTTTAAAACGAGATTTTTAACAAAAAAACCGCCACAAATTCTTGTATTTGCCATTCTTAACACCATAAATAGTTAAAAAAAAAAAAACAGTTTCTGGGTAGACCGGGTTATTCGGACTTACTTAGGAATCATAAGAGGTGCAATTATTTTTAAAAATAAAATGAATGCAGCCCGATTTTACCCAAACTCTGGAGAAATTACATTTTTTTTTTGCAGTAACAAAAATTAAACAGCTGCTCGGCTTTCATATTCACAGAGTTAAAGAAATGGCGCAGGACCAAAGTAATGCTTTTTGCATTGGAAATTGCAAAAAAATAATAATAATAATAAATGTTGTTCTCTTACCCAAGACTCTCGGTTCATCGGCTCGCAGAAAGACATTCACGGAATCACAAGTGAAACGTTACCGCGGCGCATGGTCGGCGGACTTTGTTCGTATTAAAGAGCGGATCACAAATATAAAACCGGCGGGATCGGGGCGTTTTTCTTAACACGGCCCCTTTTTGTTACAAAGCCCCTTCCGAAACACCATATGGATGTAGAATACACGTACATCAAAAGGAGGGGGTAAAAAGAGGCACTTTTGATTGGCTGGTATTTTTTAACCCCTTTATATCGCAAGCCCCCCACAGTGTCCAACAGGAAGAGCTTTCGGATTAGTTTTTTGTCGGTTTCTTTGTTCGGCGCGCATCCCCTCCTCGACACTAGGCAGCACTCACTCGATATCGCTTGCAGGGTGAGTAGGCACTTTGGCAGCGATGCTGCACCCCCCCCCCCACGACAGAGCCAATTCTCGCTATGACATCAAGATTGGCTTCTGTCGCACCTCCAAGATATCTACAGAAAAAAGAAAAAAAAAAGACAGTCACATAATGGGGGGGGCTATTAATTTTTGCATTATATTAAAAAACAAAACAATGTTTTCAAATTATTTTTTTTTTTACAACTGCATATTAGCCGTGAGTATGCGGCTATCCTAGAACACATGGGGGAAATAATAGAACGGCTCAGTTTTAATCACCCACTCTCTAACTTATAAAAAAAAAGTCTAAGGAGGATGGGGGGTATATAATACTGTATACAGCGCCGGGATGGGGGGGTACATTACTGTATACAGCGCCGGGATGGGGGTTATGTTTAAGAGGTAAATACATTTTCCATTGGACTTGTTAACCGCCCCCCCACGCTCACCGGACAGAATGCGCTGCAGCGGCAGAGTCACGTAGGTTAAATGTGCATAGAGTAAGAAGTTCTCGTCGGTTCTGTTCAGCTTCAGCCACGACCCGACCAGCGAGCGGCCCGTTCCGGACAGGGAGCGAGACCTCAGGTTCGTCACGCCGTGGATATCTGAGAGATTTAGAAAAACATTACATTAAAACGCCTTTAATCCGATCGCAATTTAGAAAACAAATAAATATTTTATTTGAACGATTGTCTTCGATTTGTAACGGATCCGGGAGCATCCGCCGCCCATCCGCCGCGTTATTCTCACCTCCGCCGTCGTCGCCGTCTCTGAAGAACTCTTCGCTGTCGTTGGCCGAATGGGATTTCTTCATCTCGGCGTTCCTGTTCCGGGGGACTTTCCTCTTCAGGGACGGGGAGAAGAACGAGGGCCGGTTGTTGCGCTCTGGGGTCGGCGGAGTACTACGAGGGGACCTGGCCGGGCGGGGGGAGGGAGTGAGCGGAGACACGAAGGGTTAATTCGGCGAGCGCTTCTCCTACCGAGGGACGGCCGGTAGCAGACGAGACCCCCGCTTACCCTCTCGTGTAGCGGAGAGCCCGGGTTGGAGTCGTCCTCCGTGCCGTAGGGCGAGGTGTCACCGGTGGAGACCCTGCTCACCGCCATCTCCGCATGGCCCTTGCCCTGAGGGCCCTTCATGCGCACAAACTCCAGGCTGTTATACTTATAGAAGCCGAACGACATCTTCTGGGCCATCTTCGCAGCCACGCTGACCTAAAATACGAACCCGGGGGGGGGGGGGCCGGGAGGATTTACAACCAATTAATTGAAAGAAGATTCATGAAAAGTTATTCAATACCGTAAACTTCTACACCGAGAGACCTCAGAGGTACTCTTCTATATAATATATAAAATCCGCGGGCGGGGGGGGGCGTTGTTACCTACCCGGTTGTCGTAGACTTTTTTGAGGGCCTCGTAGCGAATGGACCCCTGGAATATCACGCCTTGGAAGGTGTTGGTTTTATCGCTGGCGACGAGTTCCACGCAGACCATCTCTCCCTCCCCGACCGTCATGTCGCTGAACGCCTGGAACGGGGTGCGGGTTATTGGGGGGCAAATACAGGACAGTCACCCCCGGAACCCCCAAAAGAGCCAATTATACATCATTCTGCTCCTTCAACCACAACGCCCAACCATCGGGAGACAAGCTTTTATTATTAATAAAAAATATATAAAATACTAATAAACATCAGCTCAGCGTTTATAAATTAATCATTTTCTGGAGTATTGGAATTATACGGAGAATCCCCTCTTTAAAATAAAATAAACACCTGAACCCCAACCTAACACATCCGCCCCGCGCCCATCCCCCGCGTTACCTCTTCAAAGTTGTCAATCATGAAGAATATATTGGGGTAACTGATCTTCGACTCCTCCCCTTTACTGTCCATGGGGTGCTTACTGGGAGACGCAAAAACTTGCTACAATAAACAAAAACGGAATTATATATTATTATTATTACTGAATACTGAGATATAAAGGATCTCTGATAAATGTTTTTTTTTTTATAGAGTTTAAGATACCGTTATACTTTCATAATACTGAAAATACAAAAAAATTGTAACGTTTTCTGTAAAAGGCAAAACAAACAAACAAAAAAAAAAACACCTTATTTTTAGCCTATAAGTACCATTTTATTTTTAATAAAAAAATGTAATTGGCCAAAAAAGCCTCGGCTCCGGCTACTTTCTTTCATATCCCTAATTATCGCGTTTTAGACCCGCGCTGCCCCTCCGCTCACCTGCGACTTCTTTTTATGGATGTGAATGTCTCCGGCGTCCGATCGCGTGCAGACCGCGCATGTCACCATGTAATCCAACTGCAGAGGAGCAAGACGGCGGTGAGCGTCACGGCCCTAAATCCGACTCAAACCTTAATCAGTCGTCGGTCTCGTCTTAGATTCAGGAGCCGGATGTCTATCCCATGCATGTTTAATACCCTCGCTGTATTACCCTCTACCACCTCTGCTGGGGGGCTGTTCCACTTATCTACCCCCCTTTTATTAAGTGCTCAAGTATAACACAGATGTCACCTTCTGTAAAATGAGGTTTAAGTAGACGCTTTCTTCCCAGTCGATATCCGGGTCCCCAAGTCCCGGAAGTTTCTTGGAGTCTTTTCTATAAACTTCGACGTCTACCTGCTGAACGAAACAAAAAGCGGCCGTTATGATCCGCATGGCGAGTCGTTTATCGGGTAAAAGCACAGAAATCTCTAACCAGCTGGATACCGGCAGAAAGAAACATTTACAAGGACGCGCCTTCAAGACGCCAATAATGAACAGGTGGGAAGTGGGAGGAGCTATGTGCAGCTTTCCCCGCCCATTCCACGCATACCCCAGTATACCTTCTTGCCCTCGTTGCCGTCGGCGCCAACGTAAGAGATTTTCCGCCGGACGTAGAAGAGCATGTCGTCCTGCCGGGGGGCCCACTTCTCCATGAAATACGTGGAATACATCCACGTCCAGAACACGATGCGGTCATCTTTAAAAAAACCTGGGGGGGGGTGAAAAGAAATAAAAACAGAATTTTTAAATAAATAAATCCAGGTTCGCTCAGAAGATCCCCCTGGGGCTTTATGAGAACCAATAGGTCGCCTCCATTCACTACAACTGCATTTTGATGCGCTATTAAAGGGTTAATATCACTTGGCAGAGATAATCCTCTCAAAATTCTTTATCACCCAAAAGTCATGTGACAAAGATGGGACACGCCCTGACTGTTGCCATTGCAGCAGCAGCAACACCGGAAATCTGGGGGGGGGATGGAATTCCTTTCCACTAAAATGTAAATTGTAAGAGATTCCTAGAAATTCCAAGAAAATATATTTATTCAACATAGATCACGTTATAGCACAACTCCCACTACTCCCAGCCAGCCGGAATTGGGGCATTTCCAGGCGATTGCCTCATACGTGACTAATCGGTGCCAGTCGCAGGGGGGAGGTCGTTGGATCCGTCACTCCGGCCGCGGAACTCAAACTGGCAGCTCCGTCATAGTGACTCACAGCCCCGGAACGCCAAGCCTGCAGTCACGAGTTGTTGACGGGATGAAGAATCCAAAATAGAAGAATTGGGCAATTTACTTAGAAATTGAGTTATTTATTTTTTTATTATTATTTTCCTGCAGAGACTCAAACATTCTACGCCGGGGTGAAAAAAATGCCAAGAAACGGTCGGTCGCTCGGCAGAACGCCCAAGTTACACACAAAGAACCCAAAAAAACTTCCTAAATCAGCCAATTTTATACACAAATAAAATGTAGAAATTTAGAGGGCTCTGGCTGCTGAACGGTGCTTTGTCCTGAATAACAAAGTTTAAACGGTTTTGTCCTCTTTTGTGGATGAAGAATCGAGTCCTGCAAGAGCCGCAGGGAACGACGACGAAACAAACAGAGGATACAAAGTATCAGCCTTTAACCCCTTAAGGACAATGGGCGGTCCCTAAACCCATTGAAAACAATGCATTTTGAGCCCGTACATGTACAGGCTTTGTCATTAAGGGGTTAAAAGCCGATGTTACAGGAAATTGTGAGTTTTGGATGTAGGGACTGCAAGAAGCGGCGCGTGAAACATTGGCGCTATAGAAATAAAAATTATTTATAACAGAGCCGCCGCGATGAGCTTTCAAAGACCTAAAAATCGGAAGCCTCTTTAGATCAGAGAATTCAGAGAGTATCATGTGACCTGCGAACTCATAGCTCCACCCATCTCATGTTTTTATAATCCCTATGCCCCGCCTTTTTACCACTGTCTCCCAATCACGGATCTGATCCCACCGCGTGGATATAGACAGACAAATACATAATACATATAAAAATATATAATATTCAAAATATTTCCTATGATTTAAACAGAAAAAAAGCCAAAAAATCAATTCCAACAAAAACAATTCCCACGGGACGCCCAATACTTCTTTTCCAGGATAGTTTTGTTTATAAATAGTTTTTTTTTTTTTTAAAATTTTTGATTTTTTTATGCTCCGCGGCACGCATCTTCCCAGACGATGCAATTATCAGGTGGTTAAATATTCGTTTCTCTCCGGTTAGTGAGGGAGGAGGGAGGACGCCGTTCGCTCCGAGCACAGAGGGGATTTTTATCGGGGCCTTTAATAAATTAGAATTCTCGGTTCTGATAACAAAGCAACAAACATAATAATAATAATAAAATAAATAAATAAACATGCGCTTCTCTTTCTCCGCGGATCCCGCGTAATATTCTGGCCTCTTGGAGCGCTTCCGCAAAGGGGCGGAGCCACAGGGTGCACCGTAGGGACTGCCTCCTCCTAGCTCCTCCCATTGTGGGAGAGGGCATGCACAGAGGCCCCGCCCCTTTGCATAAGTACCAGGATAACCGGGGAGAAGAAAGAAGAAGCGGAGGAGGCGAGGAAGCGACCGTGAGAGCAAAGAAACCAAAGACAGTAAAACTCGTCTGGGAGTCGTTTCGGGCCACGAAAACGTTTTAAACAAACAAACAGAGCGCCAGCGACGGACCGAGCGAGATGCGCCTGCAGAACGGTCTGCGATTAGGACAGCACTCGGCAGGCAGCAGACGCCTTCATCCCGCGAAGAGCAAACACAGACCCCCCCATCCCCCCATCCCGGAGCTTCGCAGGTCCCTGTGAAAGCTACATACAGAGCGCTAGTTACACGCTAGGGGGTCACACGCAAGCGATAGCGTTAGCTCATGGGGGGGGCTCATCTGGCCCCTAAAGGAAGGCTGAAGACACCAAGTCATTTTTTATACCGCCAACACTTCCCGCAGCACTTCTTACAGTCCCTACATTCACAGGGTCTGATGGAAGCAGAACCGACGGACCGAGACGACCCGACGCGTTCGGGAAACGGGACTCGCAGATCAACGGGAAGTAAAATCAGAAATAGGGAAGCAGGACGAGTTTCGGGTCGTTATTTATAGAAACCTCGGCCGCGGGAGGAAGAAGCTGCTGCGGCTTAAAAATAAAAACAAAAAAATATGCAATTTCACTAAAAAGAGGGATTTAGATAATTAAAGAAAAAAAAAAATTGTACAAAAAAAATATATTTATAAATATAAAGAAAACATAAGATTTCCCCGACAGAAGGACGACCAGAACCCAGCGAGCCCGACTCAGAGGCTGGCTGGGAGTGATCGGAGTTAAAGACCGTAACGAAGGGATGTGACAGAGCGACAGACGGACGTCGGGAAGTAGACAGAGCCGCGTACGGAACGCGTGAGGAAAATAATATATTTCATGAATTTGGCGTACCGGTAACCCCAGCGGCCCCCGACGGCCACCGCAGGGTAACCGGCCGGACCTCACCCCACAGAATATTCCTTTGTCTGCCGGTGGCCGCCAATTATCAGGAACTCGGCACTCGGGATCATTCAGCGGACTCCACGCGTTTCTCGGGCAGAGGAGGGCAATTTAAGGACCCCGTTTAGACCCAGAGGTCCGGCTAATAACCCCCCCCCCGGAACCAGAACACCTAACCGGACCGGTACTCCGGGCCCTGATCAGACCGGGTCCAGCGCCCCTTACTGCGCCCAGACCAGTACGCACATTATAGGCAGCCACATCCGATCAGCAGACTTTATTGCCCCCCAGTGACCCCGAGACCCCCCCAGCGCGTCGGGGAATACAGGGTCACAATCCCCAAATCCGGGTCTCCGGTCACAGGTCGTGGCGGATTAACTCTTCGATGGCACTGAGCTGGGGCTGGCAGACGAGGGCTACAGGCAGATGCCCCCCCCCCATTTATAAATCAATAAATAATGATAATTAAATGAGCCTTAAATACAGAAATAGCGATAAAGATTTACAAAAATAACCAATACTCCCTGAGTCTTCTCCACACCGTGACCCCCACCCAGGTATGAGGGGCATCCCAGGGGGCACATCTGTCATTTCAGGTCTATTAATGCCCCCGGAGGCATCATCCCCCCCCCAGCAATAGGAGCTCTGGGTCCCCGCCTAGGAATTACCCCATCACTGGCACCGCTGTCCTAGGGGGTCCCTCGGGCACCGGCTGGCATGGAATCGGTGCCACCCACTCACCCAGTCCGCTGATCTCCTGGCGGATATTCAGGCGATTCCTCTCGTCCACGATGGCAGAGATCATTTCCTGGAGGGATCTGTCCAGATCTCCGATCTCCTCCTCTCTCTTCCCACCCCGGCCGATCGTCTTGAAGGCTGCCATCCTGCCAGAGATGATTTCATCGCAGTCTTTGTGTGACCTCCGAGGCGGGGATCCCCCTGCTGCCCCCGGGCCGGATGATGGGGGTAGCAGCGCTGCCGGTGCCCTCCTCGCGGTTAGCCTTGTTTTTAATGCCCAGCTGGTAGACGGGGAGCCCGCAGTGACACCGCCATGGCAGGCAGAGCCCTCGCGTTACCCGGCACTTCCGCCTCCCATAGCAGATCAGCTGGGATCCCTCACTCCGCCCCGGGCACTTCCTGCAACAAGCAGCTTCACTGGTTTAAAGGGCCGTTCTGTCTCAGGCGACCAATCAGCAGCGCGCATAAGGTTTAAAGGGCTGTGCCGCGCCAGCAGCCAATCAGCGCTCGCTTCCATTCCAAGGGACTTTGACAGCCGGGCAGCCAATCATTACGCGGTTGCATGACCGTTCTGGCAGTTCGGGCCAATCAGCGCTCGGCTCGGGCTTAAAGGGCCGTAGTCCCGGGTGGGGAGAGCTGGAGCCCCGGCGGGTGAGGCGGGGGGCAGGATGGTGGCGGATTCGTGATGTCCGGGGGGGTAGGAGGTGGATTTATCTCCGCGCTCGGAATACAGACACAGATCTCTGGGTGGGGTCTCCCCACATACATGACACATGTATGACATAGAATAATATCATAGTTTGTATGTTCACAGGACCAGCACTGGGTGCAGAATCATCTCCATATTATAGTTTAGTGAATAAAGACAAAATTAGTTCATTATTATTCTTTTTATTTTAACTTTTTTGTAAAAAATGAGATATGTCATTTTTGTGTTTTATTAATTGGACCTTGTGGACATTTAAACCCCTATCAGCCTCATCCGGCCTGTCTATTCGCCCGTTCCGCCCACTGTAAAGCCTCAAACCTTAAGCAGTTGCTTTACTGAGAGGGTGGTAGATAAGTGGAAAAGCCTCCCAGCAGAGGTGGTAGAGGGTAATACAGTGAGGGGATTAAACACGCATGGGATAGACGTACGGCTCCTGAATCTAAGACGAGACCAACGACACTGATTAAGGTTTGAGTCGTTACAGCAGGAAAACATAAATCTCGCCTGACGTGACGGACGGGGGGGGGGGGCGTGGTGATGTTTGGGGGTCACTCGGAGGATCTGATCAGGAATGGCGGAGGACGCGAGGCTGCAGATAATTTCCTGTTTATGGAAAAAACCATCGCCGAGAATCATGAAAATCTAATAAAAAGATTCCATTTTATTTCCAGGTGAGATTCGCTCCCTCGCTGGATAAACGGCATTCCAGGAAATGAACAGAAATCCGATATCTTTATTAATATTTATTTCTGTGATTCTCAGATAAATGACTGCGGATCCAATAATCTGAGCCGGAATGAATCATACATGCTGATGGGTTTTGCCTCCTTGGGGGGTATTATTGGGGTTGGGGTTGTGATTCTTACCTGGATCAGGGCTGTAATGAGGGGTAAAACCTTGGATGTCGTTTGTTCAGAGATCTGTCGGGGTTGCCTCTGAATCTCAGGGTAAATGGGCAGATTCTCAGGGTTTTTACCCCAATCTCAGGGTGAAGGGGCAGATTCCGGGGTCACTCAGTCTGGAGCCGACTTCATATTCTCCTCTGATTTA
Organism: Spea multiplicata; assembly: GCA_009364415.1. Taxonomy (NCBI): domain Eukaryota; kingdom Metazoa; phylum Chordata; class Amphibia; order Anura; family Pelobatidae; genus Spea; species Spea multiplicata. The sequence continues at coordinate 22,607 of VKOC01006222.1, forward strand.
ATGATATCTGAGCGTCCCGATTGGTGCTTTCCTCCCTGCTTTATCACAGCTTGAATCCCTGCTTGAATACAGGTGACTCCATATACCTCCTGAGCGTTCACTCGCCTGATTCGCCGGTATAATCCCCGGACGCTCGTGCATTAAGTTACCACTAGAGGGCGCCGGTGTTATTCAATCATTTAAAGGGATAGGAGCGGAATTACCGTATATAATATAATAATCGCTGCCTCCGCTGATGTCATCGCTAACCGAGTGCAACGCGGCCAACGGGCTAAAAAAACAGACAGGAGGGAAGAGGAGACCGCGGGGGCCGGGGAGCAGGCAAAGCCAAGCGGCCTCATCAGCATCTTCCCGACCCCCTAACATGCATTTTACAAACTCTCATGCTAACACGCAAATTTATACACACACGCTTACACATACATACTAACACACGCACATTTACACACACGCTTACACATACATACTAACACACACACATTTACACACACGCT
>VKOC01006226.1:0-19379 GCA_009364415.1 Spea multiplicata
CGGCCGCAGAGTATATAATATATAATATGAGAAATATACAGGATATAACGGGAAATAGGGACAATTAAACGGAGATTTGAATAATGGGAAATAATGACGGGATTAGTTATATGGGCTGGAGAATATAAAATATGAGAAATATACAGGGATATAACGAGTTATAAGGACCCTCTAGATTGTCAGCTCCTTTGAGCAAGACGATAGAACAATGTGATTGGTTCATACTGTTAAGGATTAAAGGTTTATAATGGGCTAGCTTGAGTACATCCACCTGCCAATAATAAATCTGAGAAAACAGACCTATCTGGGTACAGTAGTTATCAATTAGGAAGAATTATTAATTTATGTGCGGTATTTTTGCTCCGTGGATTGCATCCCAATCCTCCGACATACAAAAATGTACTATTTTTAAAACACGATGGTTGTTTTTTTCAGAAATGCTGCACATTCCTTGATTGAGTTATAATTTTCATTTTGCTGCAATATGTAAATGACGCAGCCAGACCTCGTTATTTTGGTTCGTTAAGTACTAAATATGTTTCACGGCGGGCTCCGACGATACAAAGGGAGAGTCGAAGGGACTGCGGGATACCAGCCCTGTAACGGGTACAAAAAAAACCGATGTGAAAACATAGTAATTTAAGGCAGATTTGAATAAATAATGCCCCATGCTGATGTAACGAGGGCATCTTGTTTACAGATCGCCGGAAATAGCTTTTTGCCCAACATGGTGCGTAGTTAAGCCGTCGAGACAAAATGTTTCATCTCACCTAAATTTGTGAATTAACATCACGGAGAGCTCATCCCTATCAGTCTAACGTACCGCAGGCAGCCAGTTCCTGTATTACACACGGCGAACATGACAATATATATAACAGACAGAGAGTGACATCGTGAAATGATCCAAGAAACACGCCGGTGAAGCCTACAAGAACCGCGCATCCTTAAACAGCAGACCGCCGGGATATTCCGAAGCTCAGCGGTAAGGATGGTGGCGCGTAGGGGTGGCTGGCGGCCCTGGTCTAGGACAATGTTGAAGGTAAATACGGCTCTTTGGCGATATAAATAAATCACCTGATCGTGTAATTTACGGAACTCTGGACCTCTCCTTTCCATGAAAAAACAATACATTCCTCTGTAGGGTCCGACTCATTCTATAAATATGTGCTGGAAGAACTATATGACGGTGACGCCGTTGAAAATCTTAATATCCAACAATTGGAGGACTGGAGTCTCCGTGGCTTGCCTGTTCCTTGGAGATACTTGGTTCCAACCCATTCCAATTACTAGCGTGGCTTGAATGCCAATATTATGGTCTCAGCTGGGGTGAGTCCTGACTACTGCCCCAAGAGAAGACTGCGTGTACATGGGCAGAAACGTAGTGGCGCGGCTGATGAAAGTTTTGAGGTAGCTGCCAGGAAAGTAGAGGTACAACGTTATGAGTTAAACTGGAGGAACGTGGACACGTGGTCAGGGAAGCAAACATGGTCTGCTTCACACGTTACTGAGATAAACTCGAGGAGGGAAACGTGTGAAAGGAGAAGGAATGTTGGGATGAGAAGGTCAGGTGTTAATAAGTATCTCTGCAGTGAAATGGTAGCGGAGGTTAATATAGTAAAGGAATATGCATGGGATAGGCATAAGGCTATCCGGAATATAAGACAAGGCCAACAACCAAGAAAGGCTGTAGGTCTTACATCAGGTAGGAGAATTGGGAGAGTAAATGGGATGGCTGTTCTCAGGATGAGCGACTGTGGATCAGAAGTTTCCAAATCTTATCTTCTACGGTCATCGTGACGAGATATGCGATCCCCTCATCTTAAGAGGAAAAAGCCTTCAATGGGTGAAAGGAGCCCAAAAAATGCAGAATCTTGGGGGATCAGGCTCCACCGTGGACTTTTTCAGTAAGGCATTCGACACCCTCATTCACAAAAGACATATAGATAAATTGCAGTGTTTGAGTTTGGACGTTAAAATAGTTGAATGGATAAAGCAATGGTAGGGTGACAGGAGGCAGAAGGTTGGAGTTAAGGGTGTATATTCAGAGGAAGGACTTGTTACCATTGGGATACTTTTTATTAGTCCTAATGGTGAGATCTGTCTTTTTACAGATGACACAAAGGTCTGCAACACAGTGGACATTCGTGGTGGAACGAGTCAAATGGCAAACGATTTCATTAAATTAGAAGAATGGTCGTTGAGTACGGTAGCTGCAGTTTAACGCTGATAAATGTAAAATAATGCACTTGGGATGTAAACAGGCAGAATATAGCATTGGGGGGCTTGTGCTGTCAAATGGTACTTATCAGCTGTCAAATTCTATGTTTCTACTGCTCCTTCAATTTATACTCACGGGACAAGGTTAAGGTGAAGATTACAATGACATATATATATATTCCTGTTTCAGAAGATCCGTCAGACATGTCTTTGTCTGGATCTGTCCCACACCGTACGATGCTGAGAGGACTCAGCCGTTCCCCTGGAGGGGCTCATTCGAAGAAGCTGATGTCATTCACAAACTTGGGCTGAATGAATATTTTTAAATATATTAGATGTACGTTGCCCTGGCAACATAAGATGTACGATACATTCTAAATTCTACAGCTGCCAGAGGGGTCTTCACAAACATCTATACGTTGTGTATCCGTTACATGCGCGCAGCCTTAAATAGCGTCTTTTTTTTTTTGGGTGAAGTAAACCAGATTTCTCTGAATTAGAAACCCAACCTACGCGTATCACATGACAGCGGCCACCTTAACGTCCCGTTCTTAGGATCTGCCTGATTATTCCTCCCTATTAAAATGGAACTAAATCTTTTTTTAACCCTTTTAACTCCCCTCCGCCCGGTTTTCTCCTGCTCTTCTACATAACCTCCATAGTCGACCAGGCAGAAACCCTTTAATGAAACAATTCAATTTTACTTTTAATGTAAGTAATCAAAAAAAATTTTTTAACCCCTTAAGGACAATGGGCGGTCCCTAAACCCATTTTGAGCCCGTATATGTACGAGCTTTGTCATTAAGGGGTTAAGGATTATAAAAAAAAAAATTGTCGCATCTTTAAATTATCTCTCCCCTATTTCTGATAGGAAAGGAAGCTGCTTCAGACACGTAGCTCGCTAAAATAGTCACCTTTAACCCCTAATTGACTGAGGATATTATAATACACCCCAATGGAGAAGTCACTTAATGGCTGGGATGAAAATAGCGCTGCCTCGGATATTTTGTATTGACTGGGAGAGGCGTATGTATGAGGGCAGCATGGCGTCTCCCTCCAAGTCTGTTTCCATGGGAGTTACCATGGAAATCTCACAGTTTTCCGAACCCCCTCCCTGGTGCCTCCAATGGGTACGCAAGTGCTGGTTCTTGTCCGAAGTTTTTTTTAAAAAAAAAACAGCTATATCATCATAGCAACCAATGAAAAAGTTACCAGGTCACTATGGCGACAAGTACTTTTCAAACTTTGCACCAAAATCCCTTTTAAAACGATTAAAAATATACACAAAAAGTAACTTATTCCCAGATTTTTTTTTTGTCTTAAAAAGCGGAAGAATGAAGATGAAACCTGGAATGAGCGGGTTTGGTACCCAACAAAGGTAAGGAATGAGCGGGTTTGGTACCCAGCGAAGGTAAGGAATGAGCGGGTTTGGTACCCAGCGAAGGTAAGGAATGAGCGGGTTTGGTACCCAGCAAAGGTAAGGAATGAGCGGGTTTGGTACCCAACAAAGGTAAGGAATGAGCGGGTTTGGTACCCACCGAAGGTAAGGAATGAGCGGGTTTGGTACCCAGCGAAGGTAAGGAATGAGCGGGTTTGGTACCCAGCGAAGGTAATAGGTAACTATGAGGGGGCTTTGAACGTCCCTGATCTGATTCTGCTAGAGCTCTTTAAGGCGCATTTCAAATCCTTCCCTCTTTTGACATTTATGGGTTTTTAATTGGCCATTTATCCAGTTAAATTACATTATCCCTATTAAGCATATAATTTTACTTAATAATACGTTTTCTTGTATAAAATAGTAACAATTATTTGTACGCAGCTTTAAACACATGCAATGTAGCATTACAGAGATATTTGGGCTCCTCCATAACAGGTTATTATTTAAAAATGGTAAAAATACTCAAAAAGCAGCCTTTTTTTCCATTATTTGTCCAACCCAAAAATAAAATAACAATTGGCCGATTGATTCGATAAATGTCATTCTTTTCTCTACTTATTGATATTTGGCTGCATTTTACTGACGGCCAATCAGCAGGTTGCGTGGAATCATTCAATGTTCCAACAGATATAACTGGCTGGTGACTTTTATTTTTCTATTATCTCAGTTTTTTGTGTGTTTATGCAAAGTTTATAGAACAGAATTACTTATTTTTTAAGGTTCTATATTAATAAGTGTGAGTGTGTGTTTTAATGAGGATGATAAGTATGTGTAGGTGTGTGTGTTAGCATGAGTGTGTGCGTTAGTGTGTGTGTTTGCATTTTAAGTATATGTGTTTGTTTTAGCATGTGTGTGTGTTAGTGTGTTTTTGCATGAGCATGTAAGTGTGCGTTAGCATGAGTGTATATATGTTAGCATGAATATGTATGTCTGAGTATGTGTTAGTATGTGTGTGTTAGCATGAGTGTATACATGTTAGCATGAATGTGTATGTCTGAGTGTGTGTTAGCATGTGTGTCTATGTGTAAGTGTGTGTGTTAGCATGAGTGTGTGCGTTAGTGTGTGTGTTTGCATGTTAAGTATGTGTTTGTGTTAGCATGTGTGTGTGTTAGTGTGTTTTTGCATTAGCATGTAAGTGTGCGTTAGCATGAGTGTATATATGTTAGCATGAATGTGCGTGTTAGCATGTGTGTCTATGTTTAAGTGTGTGTTAGCATGTGTGTCTATGTTTAAGTGTGTGTTAGCATGTGTGTACATGTGTAAGTGTGTGTTAGCATGAGTGTGCTAGTGTGCATGTTGCATATGCTACTAGGTGTGTCTTGGCAAGGTTCTAACAATTTTATTTACATCTTTCAATTTATAAAGCCGTTCCCTGCTGTTTCTATACACATTACTGGGGCTTTTAGGGCTGTAGAACCCTGCGATCCCCTCATACCCAGCAAACACTCTGACCTCCTAGAAAAGAGGGGCATCAGGGGAGGAAAAAGGGACTCAGGGCACAAAGAATGACTTGCCTAACTAAACAGGGACAGTCAGGTGGAATGCTACAATCTTTCATTGGATCGCCCCTTCCGACAGAAATGCCCCTGACGGGCTGCAGAAGACGGGCAAATTCCTTTTTAAAGAAACGTCGCCTGCCTGTAACGCTCCGTGCACACAGCTCCCAAAAACTGATGATGAAGGTCCCCCGACCCGCTCACGGGAGTAGTCATGCAAACTGAACACAGCTGTTTGGCGTGAGCCGGGGGAGAGAGTGAATCCTCGGTCCTCGCAAGAACGCTGCCAGTTCGAGACTGGGTACCAGAGCAGGGTGACGGAGGCCAGATGGCCAACATGCGCAGGAACTGCTCTATCTGGTGCAGAGGAGGCAGCCTACATTTGGTGACAACTGTGCTGACAACGTGGCTGAGGGACCTCTGCATCGACTTACTTCTCATAAATAAATAGATCGTAAGCTCTGTCACTGTTCTCAGGACCTGCATAATTATTCCTCCCCATTAAGTTCTCTCTCCCCTGTTGTTACCTTGCTGATTGCTCTTGATTGGTTCAAAAAGCCTTGTGTAATTGGGGAGAGGAGAAAGGAGAGAACTTCAGGTCTTATTTGGCCACGTACATCATTCTCTAATGAACCTGAGTTCTTTTCTTTTGAACAAATATCTCCAAAGGAATTAAACTTGCAGGAAAATTGAAAAAAAAAAAGGAGGAAAATTGCGTTTTTTTTAACACACGCTGAGCTGTGATGGTAGCAGTTCCCTTGTGTTTAGCGGCTAGACACTGCATCCGCGGACAGTAGATGACTACATGGTCCACAGGAGCTACATTCCTACAGTAGGACAAGCTTGGCCATTCCTTCACATCATGCGGATGATCCATCTGCCTCATTCCGCGCGGTCCCCTGGCACAGACAAAAGATTAATGATCCTTCCCCCGATCCACCAGAACCGGCTTGTTGGGAAGAAAATCCCCCATCTTAAGGCAAAACACACAATTTTACACCGACCCGAACACTAGAAGTTACTAATCGCGAAGATCCGGACCCTACTTTGGCGATCGGGTGCAGATAAATGAAACAAAGTATCCAGAAATGTACCGTATGTGTAAAATGTTCACATATCTTTATATTGTTGTGTAAATTGACATTTACTAAAGAAATACATTCCAGGCTTATGTGGACTTCAGTCTCCCGAATCATTTTTGGGACTAATCCACAGATTTAGGGGTCTATTCACTAAACAGGGGGCTTGCAGGAGAGCTGGGCATTTCATAATGCATAATAGTGAGGCTTCTGTCCATGGTGTCCTGAATGTACATTTTAACCCTTAAAACCCATTAAGAACAATCCATTGTGAGCCTGTACGGGCATTGTCACGAAGGGGTTAAAATACAGGGATTTGATTGGGGGGGGGCATGAGAAGGAGCTGCGGCTCCCACTACCCACTGAAAATATTTGTTGCGCAATTGCTAAAGGCAATAAGGTTCCCGAGGTTGGCACTCAAAGGGTTTAAATGCACTCATCTTGGAAATATCGCTAGCCAATGTATAGGTCAAATAATTAAGAGGTTTATCTCCGTATGCAAAGTGAATCGACCGCCATTCTGGTGATGGGCTGCGCATGTAAGACCAAGGATTCTGTCGTCGCGAAGGGTTAATCAGGCAGCCTGGAGAAGGCGCATGTCAGCTAAGTAAGACACGCGGCATCCAGGCAGTCTCTAACTAGCTTTTTAGAGCTGCAGCAGACGATGTTTGCCCGGGGCGTACAACGGCAGGAATAACTCGGAGACGCCCCGGGGGTTTAAAAAGCCGTTCCTTCTGGTGCCGGTAGAAGTCGGCCTGCTAAAAGGGAATTGGCGAGACGATTATACGCGCATGCATTCACAGGGCTTCGAGATTAGCTTCTCAAGGTGCTGTTCCACTTACTTGCCAGATTTTGAGACTTTTGTAACCAAAAGGATTCTTTGTATAATTTTGCCTCCATTCAACTTTTCCAGGGAATTCTTAATTGTCATGTGACACGAAAGCAGGCACTGATTGCTTGTTGCCATAGAAGCAGAATCTTTTCTTATTTTATTATTTTCTTATTCTAAGTTTTTTTTTTTTTTAAAAGAATTCTATTATTGTAAAGGAAATAGAGAAAATTGCAGTGAAATGAAAAAAAAAAAAACAGGGCGACTGTGATTGATAGGTGTGAGTGAAGGGAGGGCTGGTATACACAAATCAGGATCATTTAATTATGCTGGAGATCAGAGCCCTGGAGACTGGAGTGTGCTGAAGTAAGGAGAAAATCAGCCCCAAATCACGAAGACAAGGGCCGTAGAACGGGGGCTCGCAAAATGCAAGGCTGCATTATTCGGCGGCGAGCCGCCGGGCGACGCCGGGGAAATTAATCATACTCACAGCATCGGGCTTGAGATATACGCCGTGCCAGGCGCAGCCCAAAAAAAAAAAAACTGGCTTCTGTCCATTTGTGAATCCTTCTTCAAATGTTTCCTGGAGTTTAGCGAGCAGAAAATTAATGATTTAACTCCGGAGGGGCCGGCGCCGGCGTACGGCGCGGCGACGGATTGCCCTGAGTCATGCGCTGGTTTCGGCGAACGCGTGTTTTGCTCTGTTTACGTTCCGGTTTCTCTGACAGAAGCCACGTTTTTTTTAATGCTATAAACACCGAGAAATCGGTCTTGATAAATAAATGATAGCCGATGATATTGCCGCTTCGGCCGACAGACCTTTTATTTGCAGGCGTGCGTGAGGCAGCCGGTCGCACGACTTCTGCCAGGACGAGGAAGACCGTGGGCTCGGGTTCTTCTAGCGGCCCTTGGGCACCATGGGCACATAAGCAAATCCGGACTGATGTGTTGGAGGGGGTGGCAAGAGGTAGGGCGGGGCCAGCGATAATAATGGGTGGGGTAAAAGACAGAGGTGGGCGTGGTTTCTGCCACCCATCCGCTTTTCCCCAAAGAGCCTCCTTGTGCCGCTCAGCTTCAGACCATCATAAAGCGGTCACGTGACGGCTAATAATTCCTGGCCAGGAAACACAACGGGGCAGCTACCCGGCACTGTGCCGAAAATCAGGACTGTTCCTTAAAGCGAGCCCATGACATCCCTCCCAACTATCCCGTGTTGCACAGGACAGTCCTGATTTTCATACTCTATTTCAGAAATGTCATTTCTACCACCGGAGAGAGCGCTGCCAGTGACGTTCTACCTCTCAGGTGTCCCGATTCACCGGGGTCTTCATATTTGGGAGAACGGGGGCTACTTTACCGGCTGGAAGTGGCCGCACGGATCCCAATATTCAGAGATCTGCAGTCATTCTGAGAGCGGAGAACGAGAAATACTGATGTGTTTGCAGTGAACTTGCTCTACTCCGCAAAGTACCCGCAATAAAGAAACCGTGCCAAGTCACATAATTGCATCATAGCTCAAAATATGACTTGTGGGTTTCCCCCCCCCTTACATTTTTTTTTTTCTTTCGCATTAAACGACTCGGCTTTGGTCTATTAGAGGTTCCGGGGACCAAGAGGATCAATTTTATTTGCTTTAAAAACGTTTCGCCGTTTAGAAGACCTTTTTGCGAACGGATTTAATTTACCAAAGAAAATGACAAAGTTGGAAAAGGTACGACCTGGCGCAGGTTCAGACTGCCTCTCAAACGGAAATGAATGGCTGAACGTAGAGCTCCTGAGTTTGACGGATCGGCCCTCGGCCTGCGGACGGCTCCAACGTAAGGATATGATAATGAGAAAAAAAAAGGCTAATCTCTCTGCCGCCTATTACCCTGATTATCACTGAAAAACAAAGATGGGGAGCCAACGGAATCTGCAGTGCAGTAAAATAAAGGTGTTGCGGGACCTGGTTCTTAGAGCTTGCAATCTAAAGAGGAGTGAAATGCCCAGGGGCTGGCGATATCATAGGCTTCGCTGAAAAATGATGGGTGGATAAGGCAATTATATGTAAATGACGGAGCCCAATCTTCATGCGGGAGTGGCTTTGGAAAAGTGGAGGGGCTAACCTGCACAGAGGCGGGGCTAGGTGTGTATAGGGCAGGCTAACCATGCATAGGGGGCAGCCCTAAATAAGTGGGGTAGGAGGGGAAGTGGGTGACGAGTAGACACTGATCCCGGGCCAGAGAAAAGGAGAAAGTGACCTGGAGTCCGGGAAGCAGTTTTATAATAATAATAATTATATTTATATTAGGATTATTATTAAAATAAAATAATAATAATAAAATAATAATATTATTTTTATGTTATTATTAGGGCCTATTATTGATAAAATATAATAATTAAATAATAATAATAATTATTATTATTATTATTATTTGCAACATAAAAAGAGGACAAAAATTAATATACTATATATATATAATATTATATATGATAAAATAAAAAATAACATGGACCTACAACCAAAATATTGCTCAAGGAATGTATGAACTCAGCAATGGGTTAAAACAGCATAATCCTCTTCTACAGGGAAAATAACAGAAACCACGATAATATGAAATAAATTCCCAATATATCAGAAGAACGTTCATTTTGAGGAAACGACGTCGTATCTGTGTTACTTCCAGAGGAACGTCCGACTTTCATGAGATCAACACGTTATGGAGTCGAATTTGTCAAACCACTTCCTGTCGTCGGAGCTTTTAATACCTAAACAGAGGTGTTCGGGAGGCAGACTATTTTTGAGTGTCACCTCAACCATTATTAGCATTGCCATGACAACCAAACATAGGATCGGAGCTTGTCTGCCGTTTTCTCGTCTACGCTCGGAACGTCGATGGATTGAAAAATGACTGCGGAGGGGTAGGTGGGTATTACTCAGCGTCTGGGACAGAATCCGGGACAGAAAAGACCATTTTTAGATGTATTTCTTATCAGACGCGCTGGGGGTTGATCCGGAGTCTCCGGGTGAAGAGCTGCTTCCCTGGGTCTCCGGATCAGTTTCTTCAGGGAGGAGAGCGATGTTCAGCCACGCCCACTCCCCTCTGATTCCCCTCCTACTCCCGTCTCGTTATGCAACTAGCCCCGCCCTTGCACATATCTATCCCCACCCCCTCACAAAGCCACTCCCCCAGAAGAAGAGGTCCAGGTAACCTACCCTGAATAGCTCCCAGTTGACGCGTGATGTAACGTATCGATTGGGAAATTATTTGTGGAATTTTGGGGCCCAGAAGCCAATTTATACATTTTATTCATTTTTTTTTAGAGAGGGATGCACAACTCCATAAATCTCTACGTAGAAAATATCTGAATCATTTTAAGCGGCATTAGCTAAATGTAGATTTTAATCTTTGCGCTGTCAGCACATTAAATAAGAGGCGAATCGCTGTGATTTAATATAAAGATGTTACGGGGAGACCCCAGGCAGGGTCAGGCGAGGCATGAATAAATATTAAGTCAGCGCTTCCACTTTTTCTATTACATTTTCAGGCAGATGAATATTGATTGCCTCTCTAATCTATCGCTAGCTGAGTAAAACTTAGGGTGCGATTCCGAGCCAAACTGGCCCGGTGCCCCTTTAATCCAATTTGCAGTAAAAAATATATAGTTTATTTACTTCAGTAGCGCAGGGCAATGAGACACAAGATGGCTTTTCCTGAGGGATATCTCAGAGGGTTATCCCAGGGCAATCGTGATTTTTTGGCCTGGGTGGCCGTCCCTCTGTCCTACGCTTGCAGTCAATGGGGATCATGGGCCAGTTGGGAAGGTCTTCTAACCTCCCGTGACCACCCCATGGAGGTGGAGGTCTGTGCTGTGGCCGCCTCTCAATGTTCTTCAGCTGAAGGCCGCAAGGTGGCTCGTTGGGTAAGGTGGGGAAGTGGACAAGGCCTTTGGTCTTATAGCCCATTGGTGCTCATAGCTTTACCCATTTCTGCCTATGGTCTCACCCATGGACACCTGAAATGTTGGGAGTGTAGGAAAGGTAGTGAATTCCGTACCACCACCACCACGTTCCATGAAGCCTAAAGGATACGTCGATGAGGATAACCAGATACATTTTGACGCAAATGGTCCAACAGTCTTTCTACTGATTCCGGGCTGATTTTCAGGCTTTCACCCCGATAACCGCTTCCGTAAAAACGCAAAGCATGAAAACTCATTCCGAGACATCCTGGCGTAAACCAGATTAACGGATTCACAGAAATTACATACAATTTCAGTCATACAAAGAGGGTATCCCGTACCACGAGACCCCCCCACCTCGTGATGCTGGTTATACACAGAGGAACCTTTTGTGAGATGTCTCTAAACTTTCTGACTTGTGTAACGTCTTTCAAACCCTCCCAAGGGCATCCGTCCCTGTCCGCTACCACCGAACAAACAACATACACATCTCACGCACACAATAGTCCAAGGGGCTTGTTCACTAAGCTGTGAGTTTATAGGAGAGGCAAAAAGTTTACTCTCACGGCATTGACTTTGGTCTACCCTGATGAGTTTCTCCTGGGAGGCTATAAGGCATGAAAGTTACATCAATGAGATGAGATCTCTCCCAGCTTTAAATTAACCCTGTGATACCCTCATATCCAGCAAACATTCTGCGCTCCTAGAAAAGGGGCCCGAAGAAGGACTGGCCCACGTGATCAGAGACAGTTGGGAGGTATGGCAGTTGATTTAAGATCACAAGAGGTCATTTTAAGTCCCAAAGCCTTCTTGCCCTTTTTCAGGAGCCGCTGAATGCAATTATTCCTAAATAATCTGTTCACTGGTAACGCAATCACTGCAGCTCGCAGAACGTAATTAATCTCATTTATTGAACATAAATCACTTGTGCTTTTCTAGGAAATATATTGTGGGGCTAATTAAAGCGGGTGGCAAACCTTTATCAATAGAGTCGTTAAATATTCCTGCATATACCCATTACCATAATGAAAAGGCACGGCCAGGAGTCATTTTTGGATAAAGCATAATTTGGGGTTTTAATTAAAAAAATTGAATTTCAGCAACAGCTGCACAACCAGCAGAAAAAAATTGCACACACATTTACATATATACACACACGCATATATACACACACATATACACACATATATACACACACGCATATATATACACACATATATACACACACATATACACACATATATACACACATACATATATACACACATATACACACGCATATATACACACACGCATATATACACACATACATTGACACACACACACACATATACATATATACACAAAAAAATGTATATACATACATTCGCACACACATATACACACACACATACACACATGCATGTATATATACACATACACACACAAATATACATATATATATACACACATACATAAATACACATACGCATATACACACACATCTCAAGATTGTAAGCTTGCGAGCCGAGCCTCTCTCCACCTAATGTATCCGTTTGTCTCAGTCTGTCAATTCTCGTCTTGTCGGACCCCATGAATATATGGATTGTACTAAGCGCTGCGTAAATTGTTGGCGCTATTATAATAAAAAGATAATAATAATAATAATAATATACACACATAGACACGCATACATATATACACACACACACATAGACATGCATACATATATACACACACACACATAGACACGCATACATATATACACACACACAAATGTTCATACATAGACACACATATTCGTATACTGAAGAGTTAATAGAAAAAGTTGAAATCTTAAAGAATTTCTAAAAAATGGACCAACAGACAGAGGTATAATACAGTTTTTGCACAAAACCATACATCAACAGTAACTATGGCAACGATAAACCTAAATGTTTTAAAGTCATTCTACTAAAAGTTTTTGGATTTTGTACACTGATGCCCTGTCCTAGAATACGTCAGAATTATTACGCTCACCCGCGGGTCGCCACCTTCCCCCACACGGCTTCCTGGATGCACATTGCCTGCTGTGTTAGAGTGTATGTGTGTTAGTATGTTTTTAGTATGAGTGTGCGTGCTGGTATTTGGTGTCAGTATGAGTGCGTGTGTGTGCTGGTATTTGGTGTCAGTATGAGTGTGAGTGCTGGTATTTGGTGTCGGTATGGTATGTAGTGTGGTATTTGTTGCTCGTGTGTTCAGTATGAGTTGTGAGTGTCGGTTATTTGCTGTATTGGCGCGTGCTGGTTTGTGGTCTGTCAGTATGAGCGCCTGCTGGTATTGTTTGGTGTCAGTTATTGGAGCTGCGTGCTGTTATTTGTTCAGTATGAGTGTGAGTGCTGGTATTTGGTTTGTCAGTATGAGCGCGTGCTGGTATTTGGTGTCAGTATGAGTGTGCATGCTGTTATTTGGTGTCAGTATGAGTGTGAGTGCTGGTATTTGGTGTCAGTATGAGCGCGTGCTGGTATTTGGTGTCAGTATGAGTGCGTGCTGGCATTTGTGACATCACCATGTGGCACTTTATGCAAATTCCATTTAATGCCCCCCACTAACAAAGAATGCCTATTAAAGTACTCCGTGAGTAACCATTAAATGAAAGATTTAAAGGGGCCACGCGGCATTAGCGTGCATTTGGTGACGGGATTCCTAGATCATAAACCATTCTGCAAAGACAAACTCGTTACTCGGTAAACGATATAATTTAGCGGCCGGTGAAGCAGAATCCCCCACGCCGTCAGCCTGCGGATGCTAGAACCTTCCAGAACCGGACACCTGTCCTCACAGTTGCTTGGACCGGATTTAGGGATTATACACTTTCTGGATCCGGTGAAAATGTAGCTTTTTTTTTTAGCTCGGTTGGTTCCTTAACGAACGCGTCGCCGGAGCCGGTACCGGCCGGCACGTTGGACGTTGAGTAATGATCTCCTCGGTGGGGCAGTGAGAAGATGCATCACCCGGACATAACATTCACTCATGGTCAGCGGGAGTCCTTATCAGCAGCTGTCACGCTGCCGCTATGAACGGCTTATTTATTACCGCCGCAACGGTAACGAGTCCTCGTCACAATACACACCCCCACCCCCACCAAATCATCACCAAAGTCATGAAAGTGAGGTTACTGGACATGCGCTTGGCATCGGCAGGGGGGACATCTTTGCCACAGAGGTGCCGGGGGTCCGAATATCCGCAGGGACCCATCCACAGATTCCACTGTGACTTTCTTTCCATGACGGAGCACAGCTCTGTGTGTCTGAAGGTGATACAGGCCGAAAAACTGATTAAAAACTAGAAAAAAAATGGGTAAAAATGAAGACAATGGATTCTACCCCCCTCCCTCCTCCTCGCCTCAAGTGGTTTGTTCCACTGGAACTTCCTGTCTGCAGAGTGAGCAGGGAGTGCTTCCTGCGCCCGGACAATAAAGGCACCGCATATGACAGGCAAAGTTAAACTGGGGTGCAGACACTCATTAAGTAGTTTCCATACTCATTATGAGTAGATGACTGTTGAATAGGTTAAGGTGTGCCTTCAGGTAAATGGGAGGAGTCAGAACATAAAGGGGGAGGGGCCAAGAACGGCATAGTATTATGCTTATAAATGCCACACAGCACTTTCATTTTCAGAGAGAGAGATATACGAAAGTTTTACTTCACTGAGAGGGTAGTAGATACGTGGAACAGCCTTCCAGCAGAAGTGGCAGGGGTTAATACACTACTGGCACGGGCCAGGCATTCTGAATAAGACAAGAATGAGGATCTTTACTGGTTCTCCAAATGGACTCAAATTTTCTGGTTACTGCGGCAGGCGGTCTGTCCGCCTTCGTATTGTCTGCGCTGGAATCCTGGCCCCTAGAGATGTTGTGGCCGGGAGCTCCGCGGGGTCGCAGGGGTTCTGCGTTCGTGGGGTATTAGTCTAGCCGCGTTCTAGGCTCCCAATTCCGTAGCTAGAACTCAGATTTAGTGAATAACCCATTTTATGAAGAAGAGGGGAAAAAACTGTATCTGGAGAGTAATGATGTCACCCCGCGAGAGACGAGCGAAATTAACCCCGTCACGGCGTGGCATCCCACGGCTCTGCTTTCTAAAAATACGCAGTGGGTGTAAAAAATGTCTCTCGTGTCAGAGAACCAACTCCCAGCAGAGAAGATAATATGAAAAACAGTGAAAGGAATGAAAAGCTGCCAGGAACGTACCAGTAACTGCTCTCTGTATTCAGAGATACAGCATACACTCTGCCGGCAGATCGGCCCCATCCGGCCCCCGTCTAGTCGCCCGTTTCTCCTGCTGTAAAGACTCAAACCTCAATCAGTCGTTGGTCTCGTCTTAGATTCAGGAGCCGTATGTCTATCCCATGCGTGCTTAATACCCTCACTTTATTACCCTCTACCACCTCTGCTGGGAGGCTGCTCCACGTATCTACCACCCTCTCAGTAAAGTTAAAAGGGCTATTGCTTTTATATTTACTGGTTTTATTAAAGGCCAGTAAAGTATATATGATCGGTTTCAGTGTTATACATCATAATGAAGGTTGATGAGGTCATTCATTAGGTTTGGTTCACTTTTATTTAAAGGGACAGAAGTTTATTTTAAGGATGGGTGAAGTAGTCTCCCTCCAAACATCAGCCAGAGTACTGGCACAGCTACTGACAGTCCTGAATTTGCCAATACAGTCCCAAAATCATGTAATGTACAGTAGATATCATGCTGTACACCCTGCCGGTGAGGATAAGTGTAATAGGAGTTAGAGTCTCACAGGAGATGGGTGGCGCTAGTGTAGACAATCCATTCCTCAACTGAATGGTAAGGATGGCTGAGGGTGATGGGAGTTCTTTTCAGCCAGGAGATTCGTCCAATACGACCTAATGTGCTTTGTATGCATGGGGGAGGGGGTCGCATGACCTACAATAAATATTATCTGCACAATAAGCGTGCAAGGATCAGCAAGAGGATCAGTGAAAGGATCAGCGAAAGGAGCAGTGAGAGGAGCAGCGAAAGGAGCAGCGAGAAGAGCAGCGAAAGGAGCAGCGAGAGGAGCACCGAAAGGAGCAGCGAGAGGAGCAGCGAAAGGAGCAGCGAGAGGAGCAGTGAAAGGAGCAGCGAGAGGAGCACCGAGAGGAGCAGCGAGAGGAGCAGCGAGAGGAGCAGCGAGAGGAGCAGCGAAAGGAGCAGCGAGAGGAGCAGCGAGAGGTAGCAGTGAAAGGTGCAGCGAGGAGGCATCAAGCGAGGAGAGCGAGAGAACAGCAAGAGGAAGCCAAGGAGAGGAGCAGCGAGAGGAGGCAGCGAAAGGAGGCAGCGAAGAGGAGGCAGTGAGAAGAGCAGCAAAAGGAGCAGCGAGAAGGAAAGCAGGAGAGGAACAGCGAGTAGGAATCAGCGAAAGAAAGCCAGCGAGATGGACATATACGACAAGGGGAGCAGGCAGCGAGAGGAGCAGCGAGAGGAACAGCGAGAGGATCAGCGAAAGGAGCAGAGAGAGGAGCAGCGAGAGGAGCAGCGAAAGGAGCAGCAAGAGGCGCAGCGTTCACTAACTGCCACAGTCCCATCACAATCACAGGGAGATCGCGTGGAAATCACGCAGCAGGCTCGGGCGCTCCCTACACCGGTCACGTTTAGTCCGCGGGTCGCTCTCTTCTCTCGAGTCTCTCATTAGTTTTGCGGTTTTATATTTTCCTGCGTAACGCAGCGAATTGTCAGCAGCTTTTTGTAAATTACCTTCCTTTCTTCAATCCTCCAAGGAATCCAAAAACTGGGACAATAAGAAGTCAAATTTGAAGATCTACCAGGGCAAAAACCGGTGTCCCAGGGGCCGCACATTAAACTTTAACACTTTAACTCCCTCCGCCTACAAAACAACTGATCTTATTACAGCCGCTGTGAATATTACGCCGGGTCAAGAAATTTAACGGGGAACCCCCCCGCCATTCTGTCCTTTAAAGTCCTTCCGTCATTTCGTCACATGATGTTATCGCTGCGTTCCAAAGTATTAATTAATTACACAAATTCCAAGAAATGCCCTGATCCCAGCGTCACATGGTCCCCACTTCTGTAATAATGCAGTTATTAACACCCCCCAAAACTCATATACCCGGCAGCACCGGAGGGGACCGGCTGTTACGTTCATGGCGGTGAGATCCCCCTGTACAGTAAATAATTGGGGGGGGGGCATATGCGATGCCTCCCAACTGTCCCGCTTTTGCCACGATATCCCATCAAGCTCTCACCCTGTCGTGCTTTTTTTTGGGACAGAGATAGAGTTTTTATAGTGAATGCATCCTGAGCATGCGCGGAATTGTGTACATGCACAGTAGCTCTGCCAGTTTGAGTGACACCTCCCAAACTCCGCCCCCTCTGTGAATCAGGACTAGGTAGAAGTTGGGACGTATGACATGGGGGATCCTCTTATGCATTAAATAATTGCCCCCCGTAGCACGTTAAGCAAGCATCTCAGTACCTGCCATTGCGTCAGGTCGGTCACACGTACCCACAAACCGTCCCGGATTTTGGGAAGCAGTCATAATTCAGAGGCGGTATCTTTTTTAGTAAATATTCTCCCAAATCGATCCAAATGAGTCCGTTTTTATCGTCTTAACGAGACCCGCGTTCTGATAAACGCTTTACATACATTCCGGGGGGCTGTGCGGAGCGGACCCCGTACCCGGTGACCGGAGGGGCCGGGAACTCAGGGCGACTAACGAGCGTCTGTCCCGCTGCTTTACAGCTGTTAATTAACTTTGCAAACTTACGACAAACTTAAGGGAGATGATT
The DNA here is from genome assembly GCA_009364415.1 of Spea multiplicata. Taxonomy (NCBI): domain Eukaryota; kingdom Metazoa; phylum Chordata; class Amphibia; order Anura; family Pelobatidae; genus Spea; species Spea multiplicata. The sequence goes on from VKOC01006226.1 coordinate 17,778, forward strand.
TAAAGCGGCCGGGAGAATTTATCGGCTCCTTCTATCCCTGACCGGCGCAAGCAGACGTCACCTTGTATAGCATTCGTATATTAACCCTTTAACGGCAATATAAATGCACTATATATATATATTTATTTATTTACAATGCAGAATTACACATACAAAATAATAAATCCGATGAGCAAAGCCAGAAAAAAATATAATACAAGAAAAAACATTCACTGAACTGCAGCCAATATACCGTCTACCACTTCTGCTGGGAGGCTGTTCCACTTATCTACCACCCTCTCAGTAAAGTAAAACGTCCGTACGTTCTATCTGAGCCTCTGACTCTCTAGTTTTAGACTCTGGAAGCGTTAAACATCCCCCCGTTATGTATTTAAACGTCTCTCTCCCCTCTCGTTTCTCTCGTCTCTCCTCCAAGCCGCGATCCCGCCGTCTCTCCTGACCGTCTTCCCCTCTCGCTCATCACTCCGGCCACAGAGAGAAGCATCCATTCCCCGACATAACCCCCAAAGTATCCACGCCGCTGAGTGGTAACCCGGATGATTGACAGCTCTGCCCCGCCTCTCCGCCAAAAAAAAAAAAAAAATGGAAAATCTGCTATTCCGTAACCAAAAAACTTTTTAAACGACTCATGAAATCTCGAGCAAAAAGCCACAAAATCACAAATTATTTACATTAAAAACAACATTATGAAACAATCAGAATATTTACAGCGTAAAAATATCCGCAGTTACCAAAAAATCAAACTATTCGGCAGCACCAAGAGCAGCAATTTAACTCTCTGAATGGCCAAGGTTCTTGGCAAATTCTCAGTTTTTTTAGTACCCAAAATGGTTAACATTTGGACATAAAATTAAGAAAAAAAAATGGTAAAAAACAAAGAACAAAACGAAACAAGTAAAATGAGATTTTTTATGGTGGGGTTTTTTTTTTTGGTGGGTTTTAATTTAGTTTATTTAAAATTTTTATAAAGGATGTGGGGGTTTCGGACTTATGTTTTTTTATAATAACTGTAATATTTATTAATTTACGTTTATTGAGAGACACCAGGAGCAAACCAGGGCTTGTAACATCATTACACACATTATTACTTTACTTATGATGTCATTCAGTCTTATACTAAATGGCACCCCAGGTAAGAATAGTCTTTGGTGGCCCCCCCAACCTATTTTATGCAATTTGTATTTTTTTTTTTGCTTTGTTTTGCTGTTTCATCTAAAAAAAAATGAACTTTGGGTTCGCACTCTTCTGCATTCTTACATTGGGGAGGAAAAAAAGGGTTTTGGGGGATTTGAGCTGCCACCGCTTCCGACCTGTACCCCTAGGAGGAATACGCCGCCGCTCAGTGGCCCCCACGATTCAGATACCCCCTAGGCAGCTGCCTGGTGCTAAGACCGGCCCTGGTGGAATTTAAAGGGAACTGAGAAATTTGGTCCTGGGTGTGAATTTGGGGCAGAAATAAAATAAAAGGGGATTTTTGTTAACAGACGGTTATAAAGAAGATATATTGGAATGTCGGGGTGGAATTAACGGGTTAATGGGCATATAACTGGGGTACATTGGGGGGGAAGCCAGGGAGTGCAGTAGAGAGTCTTAAAGGGACAG
>VKOC01006227.1:0-12272 GCA_009364415.1 Spea multiplicata
TGTATTGTGTTCATTGGCAACATGATACATATGTTAATTTCCCTCCATAAAATTCCATGCTAAAAGTATAGTACTGGTAGATATCATTGACAGCTTAACATACTTTTATTAACAGAACAATAAGAAATAGCATCAAGTGAAAAGGATCTGGTTGATGGCAGACGAGCCCCCTGCTGGTGACCAATAGAGTCGCTCGTACAGACTTTTAAACTGCTGGTGCCGTAACTTGTCCGGCAGATACTGGTCTCCCTGGTCTCAGACTGGTCTCCCTGATGTATCAGTTAAATGTCCGTACAAAGATCAATTGGTTGATGCCAGAGGAGGTCCCTGTAGACGACCAATAGGCTCACTCGCACTGCCCTGTAACCCCTGACGGCGAACCTACGGATTTTCGCTTCCGTCAACTCCTGCGAAGATAAGGTAGGCTAGATGGGGAAGGGCCCGGGGAGATTAGTAGACGAAGACGATCACGAAGATCTTTGTGTTGTGTGTCTTCGTCTACGTTTTCCCACCGCTGTCTTCTCTTCTTCGTGTCTTCGGAACGAACACGCACTCTTTGTGTTCGTTTTCATGTTCGCCCGAAGTCTAATATCAACCATTTAAACCACATCCCACCCACTCCCTGCCTTTATTAAGTCTCTTTGGGATTTGAACACACATATATCTACTACTCGCTGCAAGGAAAACGACAATTCAGGGGATCAAGGAAGTTCCCAGGTATGCACATCCTTTTTGCACCCTTCCCCCAACCCAGTTCACACCCGACCAATTCTTTTTTATATAGTATCATCATACAATTCATTAACCATAGCTATATAAATTGCTTTTTTAAAGTGTTATAGTTTCACAATAAGACGGTTCCTGACGTATTCATACCATCCATAGTGCCCTTGTTAATGTTATAATGGTACACACAGGAATGCAGATATATATATATATATGAGCCGTGTAAGAAGCCACATTATATTTCACTTTATAATATATATAAAGTATAAAAAGTTTTAAAAATAAATCATAAAACTATAGTTCTGCAGAGCTTATGGCTTTACATTTTAAAAAACGTTGTCACTTCATTAGTGATAATCTGAATAACCTTTGAATTTGCATTTCTCTCCTTATTGTTAAGCTGTTTTCCCAACTCTGAGAATGAAATGTTCATAAAGTAAATGTCAGAATGAAAATTAATATGTTTGGAAATTAAAAACCACTGACATTGAGAAGGTATAGATATTCAATAAAAAACAGCCATAACTTTTATAGACTTGCGGTTAGAGGGAGATGTTTAATTTAACAAAATCACAGACTATTCAATAATTGTGTTAAATTATTATTTTTAAGGTTATCTAAGCACTGTGTACATCAATATAAAATGTATAACTGGTTGAAGTTAAACTAATTATTTTAAATGTTATACTCAATTTAACAAATACATTTACTAAATTCACCCTTTGAGTGAAAACCATGTATTAGATGTGTGGTAGCCAAAGTGGACCTAAGATGCCATCCATGTCTCCGATATTTGGTGAAGCTTTTGAGTTCCCCAAAAACAGCATCTCCTGAAACAAAAACAACAAAAAATATGATCCCTACTGATCTCTATCCCTTTGTGCAGGGATAGGATTATGGAAACATGCATACTATGTATGTGCCCGTCAGGGTTTCGGCCTACCTGCACTGGCTTTCCTCCTCATGGCTCTCTGTTTGTTAGGCCGCAAACCCTTCCTCTTCCAACTTTTATGTCCAAGATAACCCCTCCTCTTCCTGCAGGCTGTGACTATATTAACCAGCTAGTTCAGTTGCTGGTTGCCCTTTCGTGGTTCTGGACCTGTGAGTGTGTGCTTCCAGTGTTTGATTCTTGTGTATGACCCGGCCTGTCTGACTGCCCATTCTTGGGGCCTGAAACTCCTGCCGTGCTTTTGGAACTACGTGGATTTATGGACTCCTGACCTTGGCTTCGTATGACTACCCGTTCTGGCTCCTGACTTGGCTTGTTTAACGACCACGCCGCTTGGTCTTAGTTTTGGATTCTTGTTATTATTTTATTTTAATAAAATCATTTTGACCAGTACCTTTTTGCCTCAGTCCTGATTCACTGGTACCCTGACAGTGCCTACCTCCTGAAGAGTGTTCTTCCTACGATAATCCACCACTTTTGTTTTCCGTGAACGTCCAGACCCTTTTGTGTTGCAGAGCTCACCATTGCATTCTTTTTTTTCTCAGAATATACTAAACTGTTGACTTGGCCACTCCTAATATTTGTACTGTCTCTCTGATTTTTTTTCTCTTTTCACTTCCATTAAGAGCTTCTTTGACCGCACGCTTCCAGATGTGAATGCCACACCTCAAGTCAACCCTAGACCTTTTACCTGATGAATTAATGAAGAAATAATATATATGTATATATATATTAATTAGGTCTGGAAATATTTGGACACTGACAGTTATTTCGTCTGTTTACCAAAATAAATCCACAGTTAAATGAACATGAGCTTAAAGTGCAGTCTCTCAGCTTGGATTTAAGGTTACTCACATCCAAATTGGAGTACGGGTTTAGAAATACAGCTCTTTAATATGTGGCCCCCTCTTTTTCAAGAGACCAAAAGTAATTGGACAATTGACTCAAAAGCTGTTTCATGGACAAGTGTGGGCTATTCCTTTATTATTGCTTCATTAATTCATCAGGTAAAAGGTCTGATTTGAGGTGTGGCATTCGCATTTGGAAGCAGTGGCTGTGAAGCCACAACATATATATATACACATACAAAATAGCCCATTATTTCCTGGGGATGCTCCAATGAATACAGTCATGGTTCTGTGGGTGAGTTTGCCTCATGTGATATTACAATGCATGGGATGCTGGGAACTGGAGCTTTCCATGGTAATTCCTCCAGGAGCATATTTTCATTTACTAACGATTTATAGTGTATGCATTTAGTGGATCTGAGCAAAATTACAATAATATGTATGTATCCACCTATGAAATACATATTCATACATAAACTTTTTTATCTAAGAGTTAGCTGCCACAACAGGTTGTAGCTTAATTTTATTTATAATACATACAAGACAACTTTAAAGTACCACAAGCTGTCAGTTTAAGAACAAGCAATTCTTTCACAGCATAAATGCCCAGAGAAATATTTAAGTGCTTCTTAAGTCTATTAACAAGATTTGCGTGTTAAAAGATTGAGATTGATTTTATGAATGAGCTCATTTAGCAAACTGCTCACATTATTAACGCACTGTAAGGCATCAGTTTTAAACAAGGTTCTCTATATGTTTTTACTTCATGTTCTTCATTAAAAATAAAGATAAAATTAAATCGTAAACTATTTATACTAATCTGATTTATGTATTTCTGCACCATGTAAGCATCATAGGTGGAGAGTGGAGAATTGAAGATGAACACTGATAGTCCAACCATTTAATTGAATGCTTGGAACAGCCATTGTGCTAAACTCTAATGTTAGTTTGGAACACTAAATTAACCTCCTAGTTAAAAGGTTAGTATAAGTAATAAAGACATGCAACAGCTCAATAAACAATTAAGAGAAATGCTATTGCAGTCAGTAAAGGAACTACCGGGGTCGCAGGGGTCGTGACTGCGACCGGGCCCTGGAGTTCTGCCAGTCAGGGGGACCCAAGGGGTGCCGGAGCGGTTGCTGAAAACGACCGCTCGGCACCTCTTGGGCCCCCCTGACTGACAGAACTCCAGGACTCCTCTGCTCCCCGCCGCCGCCTGCCTCAGCGCTGCCCATAGTGCAGTGTTGGGAGCGGCGCTTCTCGCTGAGTGCCAGCATATGAGAGGGTAGATAGTGAGAAGGGGGGTAGGGAGGGAGAGGGTAGACTGTGAGAAGGGGGGGGGTGGGAGGGAGAGGGTAGATAGTGAGAAAGGGTAGGGAGGGAGAGGGTAACTCGTGAGAAGGGAGGTAGGGAGAGGGTAGATAGTGAGAAGGGGGTAGATGGGTAGGGGGTGTTGGGGCCCTTAACAGATTCCCGCACCGGGGCCCTGAAGTTTTTGTACTTATGCCCCTGATTGCAGTATAGTGTGCATTTAAAGGAGGTTCCCAGAAAACTGCAGAAGCCTGGACAGCACTCTGGACAGCCGCCTGTATGCAGCTCTGCAACTATTGAATACTCTATACATGTTAGCACATGGCAATCTCCTGGGTTCTAAACATGTTTTGCCCCTATAATCAAGTGGCTTTAATGTCCTGCAGGTAAAAATCCCCAAATACATAGAATATTAATTGTAATAAAAATAAGTAATAACAGTTTCCCCTGCTGAGGTAATATCTCAATATTGTCTCCAAGTATAAGCCTGTGATAAATAGCCTCCATATGAACCTGCTACAGCTAGGGGGTATTTGCAGGGTAACATGGGGTAAGCAGATGTATTAAAGTTCCAGTAGCCCAGGCCTTCAGCATAGGATTATAGGTATACCTGGGAACACCCAGGCTATGGCTACTCAGAGCCCTCCTTCTCTGGGAAGAAGGTGGGCAGGTCATCTGCTATCAGTGAGCGGTCTCACAGACATCAGTGAGTCGGGCCATTGACGTTGCGTGCCCCAAACTCATAAAAATTGTAAGTGGTAGGAGGGGAAGTGGGTCCTAGTGGGGCGTTTCTCTATGCCACTCCCGCGACCTAAAGAGTCTCCGCAGTGAGCTGGAGAATAACCCTGATTGTTCCCAGGTGTGGTAAAGGGAGTCACAAGTTGCAATAAACAAGGGGATAAGATGGAGGCACTAATGAGGATATTATCATACAGATACTGTCAGATATTATCATACAGATTCTGTCCCAGGCAACATGCTGAGACATTCACATTAATTCAGCTGAATCACTTACGAGATTATTTTTTGTTATAATGTTTGTTTTTGATGAATTACTTTCCCTGCACATTTAGTTCGGCAAAAAATTTAGGGGCTTTTAAATTTGGGAACAAAATTTGTTGCCTGGTGCCCACATTTACCCTCACTCTCTCATTCTTGTTCACTCTTTCTCCAAAATGGTGGAACTTCCACTAAAGTCCTCTCCTTAATCCTCCATTTGGGGGAAGTGCAATATGGTGGCACTTCTGGTGATGTCCACTGCGTGATCCATTAATCAAGGGAGAGGACGTCACCTAAAGCATGGTTATTTTGCCTAATTTTTTTGGTACGAATCGCCTAATTCACCCAAATTCTGTAAATTTGCAATTCGTATGATTCTGAATGCACAAGTCATATTTTATTAGATATACAGGCCAGGGGCATCTTGCTCACATTTTAAGTGAAGTCCAGACATTATGTGAAAATGATTATAACAAACAAATATCTTCAGGATCCTGCGGAATGTTTATCCTGCGGAATAACCCTGCGGAATGTTTTAACACAGAGGATCTTAACGCTGCTTCCCACAGGATCTGATCTCTATGTAGGCCCCTCTTACAGTTAGGTTTTTATGGCAGCAAGATCCTTCTCACTCTCCTACAGCTCCGGGCTGTCATGTGACCACAAACCCAGGAATTACTGCTGGTCACTCCACATAATCACAGTCTATGTGATACAATAGGTAAACCTATGGAGGCTACACATACATTTCATGATACTTCTATTTCTAGGCTTTTTCTGGACCCATATGAAACATCAACGTTGTTCTGACTGCCCATTAAAATCATAAGTTCAGTAATGGCATGGCCTCTAGAGGTTGCCTAAACCACAGAGATATTTTTATTAACAATTATATATATATTTATAATTGTTTTGATTCCAACTTAGGTTTAGCAACACATATATCTAACTTTAAAATGGTATCATTCTACTTGCCGCAACCACCTTTTACACTATACCCCCAGAGATCCTTTAGCCTTCATCCTCTGCTTCTATGAACCTTGTAGACCTCTCTTGCCTCCCATTTTAACCTTTTCTCTACCCCCTTATTTTTTTCATTCATGTGTCATTTTAGCCATTATGCAATTTAATGTTTATTATACCTTTTAATATTTTTGTTTTGTATAGAGCTTGGTTGTTCATGTTAAAGGTTTGTTTGCTTCATTTATAGAAAAAGAATCAGAAGAATTAAGAAAAATGAATGTAATAGATTGCATATTTTAATGAACTGGATAATGACCTGTAGAGAAACAAATATAAAAGAAAATCTGTGTTCAAACAATGTGTCATATTTTTGTTCTTGACAATATTGCATTAAGAAATGTCATTTCCATTCTTATCTGAAAAGCCTTGGAAAATGCTGGACATGCAATTTACTTCACAAACTCATGCTGATAATGAAGAAAGAAAAAAGGCAGAACCTACTGGAAGCTAATTGGTCTTAAAAAATTCCATAATTATACTTTTTGAAGATTAATAGAGCACCAAGGTATCCAAACAAAGAAGAACAAAATATAATTGTTATAACGGCATATTAACTAGTTCAATTAAAGTAGTCACCTTTAGTCTGAAAATGAAGTTAAATTGTTTGCTATAGAAAGTATATATTATACACAAGATAAAATGGATATTCTTTGAAAATGTCTTTTGCAAATGTGCCTTTATGGGTGTATATATACAGTATATTTCCCAGTTGACCCAAATGACCCTCTCATCTTTCTAGCTGATGGTCATGGATGTTGTAGTCATGATGGCGCTCTCCTGCAGCTTCAGCACACTGAGTTAGAATATGTATTTCAGAAACTTTAAAGGACACAGAATGGAGAGCTGGATGTTAATTATATGGACTAATGATTTGTCTTGCAATTAGGTCAGTGTGATAGAAGACATTTGTAGTAAACAAGGTAAAGATCTTCTGCAAGTCTCATCTTCTGTATTGTTGGAGGTAAGACAGGGTGTTAGGATGCTGCAAATTAGAGATTTTGATCTATAGCTCAAGAAATGGGGCCAAGAATAAGGATTTGGTTTTGTCTCCCATACCAGTCCTATTTGGCTTGATAAGAAACTGTCTAAGGGGAGCAGAGGTTCTTGATGAGTGGTTCAGAGGTTTTATTAATTGGCATTTAAATAGGGAGAGAGGCAATCGAATGCAGCATGTTTTTCTATCTATTTATATCATTATGTACAATATTTTTTAACCCCTTAAGGACCAGGCTGTTTTTCACTTTTTGAACCCTTTGGGAACAAGGCTGTTTTTTACTTTTTGTAAACACTTACACTTACTTTAACACTTTTGCGGTGCGGTGTACCCACACAAATTATATATGGTTTTTTTCAGGATAAGAAGGGTTTTTCTTCAGATACCATTTTTTCTCACTTTTATTTGAAAAATCCAAAAAAGTTAATGAAAAAACCTGCTAAATAAATTCTACTATTTGTCCTGAGTTTAGAAATACCCATGTTTTTTTATTTTTTTCCTTTGTTCTGCAAGGTATTGGGCAATAAATACAAGTAGCGTTTTGCTATTTCAAAACCAATTTTTTTCCAAATCTGGTCATTCTGCCCCATGTGCCATTTCGGGTATCTTTGAAGCCGGCCAATGCAATTTACCCCATCAGAAGATATATTTATGAAAACTAGACACCTCAAGGTATTTCAAATGTTGGTATTTTAATCCTTTCCATGCACTAATTCTACTACCACCCTTTGTCAATCTTTGTGGTAGTAATTTATTTTGAATTGCACTTCAGGTATGAATTTACAGCTCCTGGTGTATGTCACTTTCAAACAAGACCCCAATACGTGATACCCTTTATGCATGGGTTTGTTGGGTTGTTTGGGAGGTAAAATTCCACATTTGGGATGTGAGCATTTTTCAACTTGGAACATCTTAACGGGTTATTCAATTTAACACATGAAGCCATATATTTTTAAAAACTAAACACCCCAGGGTATTTCAAATGGCGGTATTTTAATCCTCAGCCTTTGTCAAAAGTTGTGGTAGTGATTCTTTTGTATTTTTTAATCACACAAATTGTACGTCAGGTGTGAATTAACAGCTCCTGGTATATATCACTGCCAAACAACACCCCAATATGTGTTCAGCAACATATTTTGATTACATTGATACCACCTATGCATGGGTTTGTCTGGTGTTTGGGGGCTAAACAGCCACATTTGGGAAGTGTGCTTTTTCCCCATTTTTATCAGTCTGTGCCTATGCCCTATTATTGAATCTGGCCACTCCAATTTACCCCATCAAACCATTTTTTTTTTTTAAATTAGACACCCCTTAGGTATTTGAAATTTTCCATGTCAAGACTTTTGGGATGATGCAACGCCAATGTTAGAACTTGCTCATAATAATAAACTTTATTTTTTAAATTTTATCTATTTTATTCTTTTTGGACTTTTTTTTTACATTTAGCTGGAGCTGGATGGTTCCTCTAATGGTGACATCACTGTATAATTATTTTTAAATGTTACCACATTTTTTTAATTAAACATTTTTTCTTAAAGGACGCACCGCCATCTTGCTAGTGGCAAAGTCTCTTGCAGTGGTGGTTGTGACCGCTCTCCGGCATCCGCCGCCATACAGTGTATGGCGGACGTTGACGCCTCAGGGAGGGGCCACACATGGCTCCTGATGCCGATCTCGGTGTTGCTGAATGCCTCGACATTCATTGTTTAATGAAATGACGTGACAGGCACGTTTTTGGTCTGACATGCCTGGGGTTAAGGATATGGAGGGTGAACACTAGGCTTATTCACAAGGCCCAAGATCATTTTGGATGATTTTTTGTTTGGTTTTTTAGCATATTTGTTTTCAGACAACAAATTTTGTTTTCAGTATTTTCAGTTCAGACAAAATTCAAGGGCTTTTTTATTTGGATTTGTTGCCCAAAACAAGTCTCTGTCTCTCTGTGCAGAATGAATTTGCAAATGACAGCCATTTCAATGCATGTATGGAAAGCTGTGCATTAATTTATTTCTGCAAACAAGTAAGAATTATATTTTAGGGCAGCTCAATGAGGAAACATCAGCTCTATATTTAAGCAACTATTTGTTATTTTTGAGTAATCTCATACTGCTCCCACAGCAGTGGTGCAGACTAACAAAAATAAAATTATTATCTTGAGGTCCACAGAACCCCTGAGATTTTTACTTTTATTTTTTCCCTCGTTTTAAGGGAATCTTTTGCCCCTCGCTAGTAAAGCTCAGTGTTTTGTTTGAGATTTATTAAAAGTTAAGTATTAGAATGACCGGAGGAAGATTTTTTTCCAGTATAAGTATGTCTGGTATTGCAGTGGTTAACTGCAGCCCTGTTGGGATCCTGTGTGTAGGAGTGGTGGGTTTAGTTAACAGCTAAAACCACTTGAAACCTTGCCCAGATCTTCTGGGAACTTTGTCAAAAAAACGATCACATCCTGTTAACCTTTCAAATGTAACAGCTTCTATCTATCATTGACTCGGATGAATTCAGGAATTACAAATCCAAACGCACAAGTATAGCAAACATTACATATAGATTGAACAGGTGTTGAAGACCTTTCCAGTGAACTTCCAATCTAGCCTTATGGCACTTTTATACAACGCTCCTGGCAAGAATGGTGGGCTAGCCCTTCTTGTGAGCTTACATTCTAAAGGAACTATATAGGTAAGAGAAAAAAGAAATGGTAAAAAGATGTAATGGTATCAATCTGAAGGACTAATTAGGAGTATGTGGTTGTGGGATATAAAACAGAATCTATAAATAAAGGGAACAGGGATGGGCAAGCTAGAGTAAAGCTTGTGTGAGATGGTGGCTTGCAGTAGCTTGAAGTGTTATAGCAGAAGCTGGAAAGAAAAGGGATAAAGATGAGCAGAATCTTGCAATGAGCTTGTAGCAAGATAGTGGCTTCACAAAGCTTGGTGTGTGACAGAAAAATATCTTCTATCTTGCAAGGAGCTTGTGGCAATATGTTGTGGCTTCTAGAAACTTGGGATGTTACAAGAAACATTTTTCTCTTTTAAGACGCTTGTGATGTGGACTGGTTCAGTACCCGGTTCAGCCAGCAATACAGGTATTTTCCACTCTTTACATAAATGATCTCCTAGTCAATTTGTAGAGGACCAAAAACCAAAGAAGCTATGGTAGATTTATTATTTATAAATGTTGACTTGCTTTGGGATATCACTGTGGAGGATTGTTTGAGCTCTGAAGGTCTGCAACACGGTAGACATTTGGCAGAATAAGCCAAATGGTTTGATAAATGTAGAATTTTGGTAATAAATCCAAAATAAAGTATTAGGAATAGTGTGCTGTTGACAATAACAGTGGAGAGGGATTAATATGTTTTAAGAGAACTTCGATTCACCAACTTCAGCTAAAGGCTACATTAAAATAAGTTACTGATGATCAGTTTATCTAAATTTAAAGAAAATAGCAAAATAGAGAATTGCTGTTTTTAAGCTGCCTGTTACCATGACAACTAGTATACAAAGATACCTATGTGTTAGCAGTTGATCTATTGTTAGATTAGCTTCCTAGCAGGACAAAATCCCTGGTAACATTATTGTATAAGCCTGATGGTTTTATCCTACCCATTTATATGCTGTAAACTGATGAACATGTTTTCACATGTTTGTTTGATTACTAAAATTTATATCAGCTGTACAATTATCACAAGGTGCTTTTATCACGTTTGGTACTTGCATTGCTGTCTCTAGCTTTTATTTTGCAACATTTTTATAAATTTAAGCTAAAACGCTTATAAAATGAAACTTAATATCATTGCCGGTGAGATTGCAGAGTTTATTCAAACCTCAACGTTTCAGATTCAAATCCTGGCAGGGTCAATTCACCCCTACATCCTCCCGAGGTTGATAAAGAAGTACCATTCATTGGGTAACAATAACAACTATTATTTAGCTGCCGATTCAGCTAATTCTGAGAATGTGTGCTAAAAAGTGCTGTGTCCCACTGGGAGAAAAGTGCTATATTAATACTAGGTGTTATGTTAGTGTTCATTCAGAAGTGGGACATTTCCTAAGCTAAAACTAGTTTTTAACCCCTTAACGACCAGTGACGTGCCAGGCATGACACGCACAGTAAATGACCAATGACGTGCCTGGCACGTCATGGGATGAAACAACCTTAGAAAGTGTTCTAAAAACCACATTCACTGCTTTTACGGTGTTGCTGTAATCCCGCGATGTCGAGCCATTCAGCAACACCGATATATCGGCACCCCGTGTGGCCCCTCCTCCAGGTATCAACGTTCACCATACACTGTATGGCTGCAGTCGGCTGCCATTTAAAAGAGCTTGATCGCCTCCTAAGCTTAAATGATGTTGCTGAAGTGCCTTGATATAGAGGCATTCAACAACACCGTAAACCCACCTCAGGATGTACTCTGACTCTGGAGAGCAGTCACAAGCACCACTGGAGATTTTGCCTCATGCAAAATGGCGGCATCCTTTAAAAAAATAAAACGTTTCCAAGAGGGTCTCTCCAGACCCTCCTGAGAACAGGTACTGCCTTCAACCATGAAAGCCAAGTGCTAAAGTTAGCGCAGTGTCTTCCCAGAATCCTGACATGGAAAGAGTTAAAATAGGGCATAGACACAGACCTTTTACCCCTCAAACAACCTGACACACCCATGCATGGTGGCATCACTGTACTTGGGAGGTGTTGCTGAACACATATTGCAGTGTTGATTGACAGTGACCAGGAGCTATAAATTTACACCTGAATAACAATTTGTGTGATAAAAAGACACAAAATAAATTATGACCACAAAGTTTTACAAAGTAGTAGAATTAGTGCATGGAAAGGTTTAAAGTATCAGCACTTGAAGTACCTTGCGGTGTGTTGTTTTCAAAAATATATGGTTTGATTGGTTGATTGATTTGAAGGGTAAATTGTACTGGCCAGCTTCAAAGATGTCCCAAATAGCACATGGGGGCAGAATGACCAGATTTTGAAATAGAAACAGTAATTGTACTTATTGCCTTATGAACAAAAAAAAACATAAAAACATTGGGTATTTCTAAACTCAGGACAAATAGTAGAATCTATTTAGCAAGTCTTTTAATTAGCTTTTGTAGATCAGTAAAAAAAAAAGTGTTTTTATAGGAAATTAAATATGATCTTGATATGATCAAAATAGCATCTGAAGAAAGCCCTTCTTGTCCTGAAAAAAATCCAATATATAACTTGTGTGGGTACAGTAAATAGGAGAGTTAAAAACATGACCATCACAAAAGTGTTAAAACAGCCTTGGTCACGAAGGGTACAAAACAATAAAAAAATAACCAGGTCCTTAAGGACTAAAATGACATCAATTTACCAAAAATGCAAAACTATAAGTAAGTGCTTAATAAATGACTCGAAAAGTCTTTAGAATAATGTGTTATCT
>VKOC01006229.1:0-19373 GCA_009364415.1 Spea multiplicata
AGGGAGAAACCAATCACTGTGATTAGGAAGTGTTCTACAGTCCTGCAATATGTGTGATCAGCCAATAATTGGGTGCCAGCGGAGATCACCTGGGGTCTTACTCCTTGGGTAAGTCCTTTCGGTGAGTGTCATCATGTGCCGGTGCGAGTTTACACTACAGCTGTCAGCAATGTTGGGCTTTGCTGACACCCCGAAAGTCCAGTCTTATAGACAACCTGATCTGCCATGCAACAGCAGGGAAATCTGCAACAAAAAAGGCTGCTTGTACTATTATATCCAAAGAGTCATCTTGACCCTTTCTTGTGGACATAATATTACATCTGTAGGGTACTTAAGAGATTAATAAAAAAAAGGTATTTTGCTTTTGAGTTAATTTATCTATTCAGAGACCTGGATCATTTCTCATTATACAAAAATTTTGCTGCCTGCCATTATGATATACAAGTTCTTGCTGCTATGTCGATTTGCTCTGAGTTATGTGCAGGAAGGTGCCAAATCGGATGCTTGTGACTGTAGTTTCCATGTTCATGAATAAGATTTATCATTTTGGGGAGTTTGATACATCAGTGACCACCATGAACAGGATTCCAAAAAATGAGCTTTAAAAAGAGAGAGAGAGCGAAAAGCAGGTTATATTATATTAACATAAGTGACGTTTGCTAATGATAATAATAATGGTTGTCCCGATCAGCCTCGGTTGTGTATAAACTATAATAGGATGAGACAACATAATCTATATCAGCTCCCACTAAAGGACCCTCAATTAGTTTAATTAGTGAGTATTTTTCAGTTTCTTTATGACTAACAAATATAAAATTCAGCTAGGGCAAACAACATTTGTTACACTGCATGTACACGACTACCAATTATCTACATGACCCAGAGATAATTTTAATGAATATTTGTAGGTTGTGCAGATAAGACTTAATTTATCATCATAAGTGAAAGAAAGAAAAAACATATAATTAACAAGTTGCAGAACACATTAGAAATAGCTTCATATTATTTAAATACATCTCCACACATTATAGAAAGCATTTTGCTTGTTTGCATATGTAACTAAAATGTACGATAATGGTGATAATCGTACGTTAGTGTGTGAGTCTCACCTCCGAGGCAGATGTCATCGGTTCCGTCTGCATCAGCTCCTCTTGCTACTTGTAGCCAACCATGGCATGAATACATGCAATACAGTTGCCAAGGGCCAATCAGAGCAACCATAATTGCTTCTGGTTGATCCATTCTGCTAGCTTGTACTGGGTCATTCCTGATTTGTTCCTTTTGTATCGCTTCCAGTAGGGTCTGTGTTACCAGATTGCTATCCTTTAGGTTTCATGGTAGTTGCCCAAGTAAAGATGTGTTTCCATGTAACAGTGTTACTTTCATGAGTTTATACATTACACATACTGCAGTTCAGCACTTTACATGTGCTGGCCAGCTATTTTTGAATATTTAATTAATGTGCATATCTGGGATCCCAAAGGTTTGACACAGAGTCTCCGGGTGAAGTGATGCTACCTGGGTCCCTGGTCACTTTTCAGCATTTGGCCACACCAATTCCCACCTATTCTCCCCCCCCATCTTAGAACTGCCTGGGTTAGCCCCACCCTATATTTGGCTAGCTCTGCCCACATGTAGCTAGGCCCACATAGATGACCAGCTAGCCCTGCTCCTTCATATTGAAAAACCATGGTGTGGTCACCTAGGAGATGGCTGTCATGGTGGGTAGGAGGCATTTATCTGGGCCACTACCAGGGGTGGGCTGGGCATCCCAGGCCACCCTAAATGTCAACTAAACTCCCATGCGGCCACGCACTGAAGTGGCAGATGTGGCTGCACAACCACCAGGACCTTCTTTAATGCGGGGCAAAAGCCTGCAGCAACCATGTTCGCAGGAATCCCAAACGCAGGGCCCCTGCTGCTTACTGGTGCGTTACTCGCACCCATTATGCGAGCAACGTCTCTTGTTCCGCCCAAGGAAAGCAGGAACCCAGCAGAGTCACGTGAATTTAGGTTCAGGTAAGGGGGTGGGGGGTTGTATGAATGAGTATGTGTGATTGAGGGAATGAATGAGTATCTGTGAATGAATATCTGTGAATGAATAAGTATCTGTTAATGAGTATATTAATGAGTGAATGAATGTTTGTGAATGAGTAAATAAATGAATATGTATGTGATAGCATGAATGTGTAAGTGGGGGGAAGCATGGCTCGGGGAGGCTGTTTGAGGCTAGGATGCCACAGGCAGGCTGTTTGGGGGCAAAGGTTGCAAGTCCAATGCTTCCCCCCACTTATATGCGTGTTGGGCAGATCTTGTGGATGCCATCAAGGTTCCAGAACTGATATGAAACTAAAGGGGGGGGGCATTAATTCGCTAAGGAGTGCTGGCTGGGGGCATCACATAAATCAATACTAAAAGGGGGCTGCGTGGTGGGATAAATATACAATGTTTGGCTAGCTGAGGGCAATACACAAGGATGTGGGAGCATTAGGGTGACAACATGGGCCATGTTTTTCAGGACACATATAACTTTTACATATTGATGACCAGCCCAAATAAAATGCTGCCCTGCAGTATGAGGGACTCATGGAAGGAACCAAATAGTCAGATATATATCCCCCATACTACAGGGCAGCATTTTATCTGTGCTGGCGGCATCAATACAGGAGGGAAGGCCATTACATAAATCAAAACTAAAGCGAGGGGCAGGCTGGGGGCATAAATACACATAGCGTTGGCTGGGGGGCGATACACAAGGGGGCAAAAACACAGTACTTTTGTCCTGGTGTGTGTTTAGGTGTTGGCGTGGCAGAGCCTGTACTGGTTTGTGTGCCGATAGGCCAGAGCTTGTCCTGGTGTATGTTTTTGGGTTTCAGTGTGTCAAGTCTGTCCTGGTGTGTGTGTCTGGGTGTCGGTATGCCAGAGCTTGTCCTGGTGTGTGTGTGTCTGGGTGTCGGTGTGACAAAGCCTGTCCTAGTGCGTGTTTTTGGGTGTCGGTGTGGCAGTGCCTGTCCTGGCGTGTGTATTTACTTTACTTACTGTAGGAATAAATTGAACTATTTTATTTTTACTTATCCAGAGATAAAACACCCTCCTGAATTTGTAGTCACTTCAGAGGACAAAACATTCTAGCCTCAGAAATCAAGAAGAAGAAAAGAAAAGGTTTTGTTTTATTTACTCTATTTCAATCTGCATATTTTTTTAAAGGATTAGTGGCACTAAATTGTGGCTTCAGGCATCGCATGTATGATGACTTAGTGTACTGATGTACTTCCAATCACATTACATCAATATGTTAGAAAATCAGGAAGATGGGCTGGTGGGCTGATTCGGTAGTGCAATGGGCCACTTGACTAGACCTGCCCCCCCTAGACCTTAGGCCAGCCCTCCCCTGGTCACTTCCTGAAGCCTTATTTGTACATTTTGCTTGCAGTTCAACACAAGAGTCTATTATAGCAAATATTTTATACAATGTTTACAGCAGTGAATCCTCACTGTTCTCCTATTATAGGACTCTGAATAGGACTGGAAGCTTTGTGTGTTGTATCCTAAATATGTTCTGATCCTGCTGTGTCAATAGGTTACTTGGCTTGCCCCAGGGCCAAATTATGTCATCTGTCCCCTGGTAAATACCCTGTTGGTAAGGAGGGCTGGATTGTGGATTAGAATTTGTCCTGTTACTTTAAGACTTGTGGCCGATTACCTACATACATCCGTCAGCTGGTTGCATGTGGCTGGACACCACCTTTTTGGAGCACACAGCCTAGTGAATCTTACTTGCGGACTAAAGGGCAGTATCTGCTATACAAGTGGCAATAAAGGTACGTGGGAGGCACCACTGGGCACTTGCCAGGTTTGCCCGATCGTCAGTCAAGCCCCATTTCTAAACCTATAATGGTCAAATATGCAAATATGAGACACAACAAAGTAGCACTAAGCGTTTGTCATTTGTTGCAGCTCCAGACTGTAAGTCTCTGTATTTTACACTGAGAATGTTTTATATTCTCCAAATATGGATCTTTTGTCAATTTTACATTATTATTATTATTATTATTATTATCTTTTATTTATATAGCGCCAACAGTTTATGCAGCGCTTACATGAAACAGATACCACCTATACCTGGGAGCAGTAGGGTTGCAATGAGGCTGCCCTGTAGGATGCATGTTGTATAACTATTTCAATTTAAAGGGGAAGTCTGATCACTTTAAGACCTCAAAATAGCGGTTCGTTCAGACCCGTTAATATGGTTCACTTTAAACTGGAGTACTTAATGTGATTGTGCCTATAAATATGCTGATTACATAGGAACAAACAATTATTAAACAATCAAAAAAAGCAGCGTGTATAAAGATAGAGGGTAACTGTGTCCTGCAGAGGCTGTCAAAAGCAGCACTAAATTTAACTTGAGATTTGCAAAGCACCATAATTGATGTGATGGGGTAAAGCTGTGCCTGTGTGCAGTGCTACAAAAGTAGCCACTAGGTGGTGCTACAGAGTACTATATTTAGCTCTTAATTTGGCTTCACAGTCCTTCTCTGAGACATTGCTGAGTGTATTTAGAGGAATACTGTAGTTTATTTTATATATATATACATATACACAACATACATATTTATTGTGTGTCATTTGCATGTAGGGGCAATGGTCATTGTTATGGAAACAAAAGCTGTGTGCTTTTAAAGGATACTTGTTCAGGGGTTCTTTGGAGTTGTAGGGTTGTTCCCTGTGAATGTGGAAATTAAAGTAACACCCAGTTAGGAAAATATGGCAGTAGAAGATTTATATATTTATAAATATATATATATATATATATTACATAAACGTCTGGTAAGAAAAGGGAGACATAGTCTTCCAAAATGCTGCTGAAACATCATATACCAATGAATTAAAAGCTGAGCTTCACCTGGTAGTCTCCACCTAAATCCTTTCAAACGAACCTCTCTATTAAAGGGGAATTAATGTCCTAGATGAAAAGGGTCTTATTTTTTTGAGAGAAGCAGGCGCTTAGAAATTGCACGTAAGTAAATGTATAATTTAAACCACAGGTAAAATCTGTTTCTAATCCAAAAGTTACAGTATGTGATTTTTGACATTGATGTGAGCGGGACCGGTAGTAGGCAAAGAGCCTGTTTTTAGCAACCTGTGTAGCGTGTTGCCTTGCAGTATATGGGATGTACTATAAACTCATGAAAGACAATTAGTTATAACTACCCAGGTCCTTGTTACTGGACTGTGGGCTCTACGTGGAACTATATGTTGTAAAAAAGGTGGCAAAATAAAGACACAAACACAGAGGTATGGTGATAAAAAAAGTCCACAGAGTCAACTGATTAAACCTGTTATCTTAAACTTGCTAACTGATATGATCTTGATGATGGCTGGGGTCCCTGAGACTACTGACATAGACATAGCCACTGGTTAGCATTCCCTGCCTGGTGGACGCAGTGCTTGCCGCTCACCAGGGATCAAATCCACGGTAAATTTAGAAGGCGCTTACAACCCAATTTTAACACGTAAAGGAGAAAAATGGGAAACCGCGTGTATTTAGGTTTATACATATCTGGTTGTGCTACCCTGAGTGATCACATCATCTTTCACACTGCTTGCATACGCACATGGCAGCATCTATTACTGGTTTCTTTGCTCAATGTACTGATTTAAAAGAAAGCCCTACATCCTGAAAACTGTATATAGCGTGGGTTCACTAAATGAGAAAAATTAGGATTAAATAAAGACATCTGAAGCCCTGGTCCTATAGGTGTAAATTAGCCCTGTCCTTACAGGGTTAAATAGCTGCACCGTATACATCTATTGCATTATCAACACAGAAGCATTCACTACGGTACAGAATACTCGTGTGCAGGGGTTCAAAAGTAATATAGAAAGTCTTTTGTTAAAACACAACAGACTCGTTCTTTTTCTACTTTTTATCTGAATGTTGATTCCATTATCCCATTCGCAAAACTTCCCTATATCAGCATCATCCTTTTCTCTGATAAAAGGATGACTGGGATATATCCAAAACTTAGCACAAGGGGGGGTGGTAGGAGTTGAAATAAGTGACATATCCCCATCTGTGATCTTATCCGCTCCGCTTGCCAAGCTAAAATTGTTTCGACGCCACCCTGATAAGATCACCTCGTTTTTCTAGTCTTTTCTATGTGAGCATTTCTCTAGAGATGGTTAGCACTTTCTGTACCGAATGGAAAGGGGAAGGCGTGTTACCTTTTAAAGATTTTAAATTTGGTCTTTTAGACATCGGAGTTTGCTTTTGTGTAAAAGTATGCACGGGATAAAAGTAGAAAACTACCATGGTTTTGTGTAGTTCTTGTCAAAGAGACAATTTACTGTCCCATCCAGCCTCACCAACAAGGAATGCGTATTACATAGTATTATTATTATTATGGAATATATTATGTATTCTTTATTTTTTCGAGAGAAAAAAAAAGTGAAACCACTAAGGAGAAGCTCCAGAGCCACCGTCTGCTATTCACATCGCTGTTGGCTGCTTGAAGTAGCCAACAGCGATGTGGCAGGAAAGCAATGCCGCTGAAATCAATTGGAGTGCTTACCGTGCATGTGTACCGGGGAACTTGTTATGCCCGATCGATTGCTGGCGGTGAGTATGCCCCTAGTGGCCAGTGTCAGGCAGGAGATATGTTTGGCCGAACAAGCCTATGAGCCGTAGCAGGGAAACGGGGCAAATAAGTGAAAACACATCTATCATATGCATATAATGGCTGGAATATCCCTTTAACATAGACGATATGAAAAAGAGAGTTTTTATAGAAGAAATGTAAATTAGAATTGTGCCCTTGGTAACTGTGGATGGTTCTCATATAGCATCTTTTCATTTGTACCGCAGACTTCTGTATTACCCACTTTTTCACTAAAATCAGAGACTGAGTAATCCAAATACACTTAAAGGTCTGTGGAATAAGCTGTAGATCAGGGATCCCCAAACTCGGCCCTCCAGCTGCTGCAGGACTACATCTCCCATAATGCTCCTTCAGCTAAGGGGCTGGCTGAGGAGTATGGGAGATGTAGTCCTGCAGCAGCTGGAGGGCCGAGTTTGGAGATCCCTGCTGTAGATCATACTGAGCTTGGACCTGTTCTCCGTGTGCTCTGTAATGGGGCATGATTTTGTTTCTAAGGTCGGTAAGATGCAGTAAGGGAATTTAAATCTGCATGGAATAGGCATAGGGCTCTCCTCGATATAAGACCAAGGACTAAACAAGGCTTACAGCAGGAATACATGGGCAGACTACACGGACCCGGTGGTTCTTACCTGCTGTCAAATTCAAGTTTTTTAAGTAAAGCAAAATGGATTTAATCTCCAAATGATGCTTGGTCCAGTTGTTTTTTTACATTACATTACACTTATATAGCGCCAGCAGATTCTGTAGTGCTGGGTTTAAGGTCTCAAACCTTAATGACTCCTCGATTTTGTCTTACAGTCTGCTAGGAGGCTGATCCATGTATCTACCACCTCCACTGTAAAATAAAAATTCCTTACATTGCATCTAAGCCTCTGACCCTCTAGTTTTAGATTAAGACATATTGTTCTACCACTTTCAAATAAGCTTCCCTTGTGTACTTTGTTGAATCCCTTTATGTATTTAAATGTTTCTATTATATCCCCCTTTATTTCTCTTCTTTCCTCCAAGCCATACATAAGACATGTTAGTCTTTCATGATAAATTGTATCCTTCAAGCCATTTTTAGGTCTCCTCTGAGCTCTCTCCAAAGTGCCCATATCTTTCTGGAGATGGGGTCTTTGGAATTGTTTGATTGGAGAAGGAATTATTCTTCAGTTCACTGTATGCATTTTAGGGTGGATAACCACAGATCAAATTATTTACATGACATAATGTAATTTTAGAAGAAAGTATTTGATGGGCAGCTCTGCCTCGTGCAATTTTTCAAGCAGTTGGGGACTATGCCAAAATCCACAGATTTTGAAGTCTAGCATATATAGAAAAAGTATACTAGTAATGTTGTTTCTCGGACTAATTAAGACGTTGATTGATGTTTTGAGCCCTGCATAATCTTTACCTGTGTTATTGTTCCTTGGCACCGTCCACATCTCGAACTTTGTACTCTGACATTCAAATTTGAAAGGATTTAATATTTCATGTAAGCGAGGCAGCCTTCGGACTGTTTTGTAAGATTGATTAATCAGAGAGAGAAACAATTCAGCATTAGTAAGAATTATATTTGTTCTCTAGACATTTTCGAGCTAAGACTTTTGCCATGAATACTGAATGTGCGTATTTTGTGTACAATTTCATCAAAGCAAAATTGTTTGATTTAACAAAAGACGTCGCTACACAATCTCTGTGTTTTGGGTATAATTTCCTGTAGGAAGTTTCCCGTAATACGCTAGGCTAGTTTAACATTTACTGATAAGATAATAGAGATGTGTCTAGAATATAGAGTTGTGAACATTCGCATCTGGAGAAAGTACGTTATATGTACATTTTGTGTAAATATGTATTTTTGTCACCTATCCCCCTTAAAAAAAGTCTAAAGCATCAGTTTTTAGTGAAAGGGTGTCATATCGTAAAGATCCTATTCTGCCTACTGCCCTGTATTTAACACTACAAAATATAGCTTTTGAAACCTCATTTCTAGTTCTTTTTAAGAGCCCATACCCATCTCAAAAGTAATTATTTAATTATATAACATTTTACAGGGAATGCTTAAATGCCACGTGAGACAAAAATGCAGGCACTAATAGGCTGCTGTCGTACAAACTAGAAGCTTTGTGTTTTATGAGATAAAACCTTGAGAGGAAAGAAGAAAACCACAAGGTAATGATGGTTGTTCTCTTTTTATTCTACACACACACACACACACACTATATGGACAACACCTGACCAATTTGTTTTTACAAACTTTGTTTGATTTACTCTATGTACTTACCGATCATGATGAGATGAAACGAGGGGCTCTACGTCTTATTTCTCCGTTCGATGCAGTGGATTTTGGTTCAGAGACATCTAAAAAGACAAGGAACAGTTTAATAAAGAAAAGAGAAAAAAAGAAAAAAAAGAGAAAAAAAGAAGAAACGTGATGACGCAAATAGAGGAAGACGGCAGAGTGGGACCTTTTAAAAACTGGGAATATACAGACAGGATATACATTGACTTTTCAAATTCTCCTGAGGAAGCCGACACTATAGCCGGCGAAACGCGTTGAGAGACTTTTATACTTATTATCGATCCCCGGATTTCCTAGATACGGACACATTGGTCATTCTATACCACCGTGAAGGACATCCTATCATTGCTTTCATGCATAACACCCTGGTTATGCATATCCGCTTGTGAGTTTTTTTATCTTTATTTTGTAATAAATACAACCACTTTTATTGCACTATTTTTTGGTTTCTGTTTCCTATCACAGAAGTTTCAAGGCTATACAGACTCCATAATATCGATGAGCAATTGATCTGAGCACGTTTGTGAGAGCAACTATTTTCACTATTTTTCTTGTTGGGAATTTATTACACTATATATATTATTCTACTTTTTTCCCACATGTCTATGCTCCCCGGTATTTGATACATTGTTCCTGTAAACACTTGTGAGGAGTGTTATTTTCGGGCAGCAGCAAGACCTGTAGGGTATTTATACCTTTTTATTATTCACCATTTTGTGAAGGTGTCTCCCTTTTTTCCTTGTATATTGTCATGGGAGGACCAGTCAGGGATTCAGTATCTTTAACCCCCACTTTCCCATACTAATGTTGGAAGGGCTGTCAGTCAGCTGGAACAGCCAGACAAAGGTCTACAGGGTTTCAACATGAACATGTAGTTTTTGTCATTGACATGTATGCAACTTTGACTAGTAAGATTCCATTGTTCATTATCAAATCTACAAACTCTTAGCATTTCACCCACAATCACTGTGAATGGCAGAATGGGCAAGGGGAAGCGATCAATGGCTGCCTTTCCTGCATGTTTTACTTGCAGTTACACATAAAACCACCAGGATGTCTGCAGTAAAAAAAGTGCTTTTGGCAGCATTTACACTCTAACTGTATCCTTTATGTGCTCCCTTTTATGAATATCCTTAACTAATTAAGTCTCTGCTTTGAAATCCCTGCTTGAATATTGGTGACTTCACTTGTTATCTCATTTAAGTCAGTGCAACAGAATCTTGAGGCTATGAAAGGGTTATTATTTATAAAATGTCAGATATGTTCACAAAGGCATTATAGTGGAAGCAAAATAAATCAATAGTTATATATATGTATGTATATATATATATAGGCATATACTGTACGCTTTTCATGTGCTTTCTGATATAGTGCATAATATATTTGCTAATGTTTTAAAAAAAAAAAAATTTTGCGAAAATATAAAAAAGCTGAATATAAAGTGGGGAAAATAATATTTTTACATTCATTTATCTGCAAATAACAGACTCCATAGCAGCAAAGAGTGCTTTTTTTAAGTAGGCGCTCCTCTACTGAAATACATTTTTGTCGATGTTTAAAAAAAAAAAAAGCCTCCAGGTCTATCATATAAGTTCCCCAATATTTTATTAAACCCATTTGGGGGAAAAATGTGACAAAATTCGTCCAGGGTGTTTATCTGAAAAGTCCCACGACAGCTGTTACTTAATTTAAAGTGCGCATATAGCTTCGGGTGTATAAGACGTACATCATTGTATAAAATTCTTTGTTCTTTCTTTTGTACGAGATGCTAATACGGTACATAGTATTCTCTTAGCGGTGTGTTCTTGGAAGCTGTATTCTTACAGTAACGCTATTGATTTTGCTAACTGTAATATGACAGCGCTGTAGTTACATTCTAAATTGACAGTGCAAAGGTTATGGATTGAATGGATCCAGAAAAATAAATAAATCTCCTCTCTCTACTTTCAATGGAAGCGCTGAGGCAAAACAAATAGCTTGATGTCCTCCCTATACTTAATACCCCAAGTTCCACAAACGTTACTTGACGGCCTTAATACAAATTACAGGTTACGGTGGGTCTGACGTTGCTGGACAGGACCAGGTAATCTGATTTCTTTTTCATTGGCGCAAAAGGCAGATAAGTAAATCGATCATATTGTGTCATGAATGTCCGAGACGTACGATTCTCTTCGAACCTAATGAAAAAGATGAATCCTACACATTATTGGATTTCTCCGATTACCGGTCAAGATGCCTTAAAGTAAGGACTCCAGAGATAAATTATTTGAGGATAAATTCATCGGTATGATGTTTTGGGGTTTTTCTTGAGCATTTAGATGACATCCATGCCTTGTCCTTTTTTTTTTTTTTTTGCATACTAAATGTCAATTACTATGCATCACTTATAGCGAATGAATTATGTTCAAGATCTTTGCTTCAATATCTTCAGTGCGTCCCCATCTTATTAGCTCTCCGCGTTTCTCCTTCGATCCTTATCAAGATGAAATCATTGTCAGAAACACGTCAAAACCTTTACAGCCCCCTTCTTAAAGACTTAAAAGCCGGTCTTGTGAAGGGATCGTATAGTGGGGTAAAGCCGGCTACCAGCAGTGGCTGACTTATCTCTTTAAATTGCTCTATATGCCGTGGTACGAGGTGCTATTGGTTCGGAATGTTAATGTCCCTGTGTGTGCTTCTGTCTCCCTTGCCTTTCCTGCGTTTGCGTATCTCACTCAGCCTCTTCAGCACTGTCTCGCTGTCTGTATCGGAGTGTGTGCATCTGGATGAAAGAGAGGGAAAATGATACATCAGTTTAGCACGGATGTGCCGCTCTAACAAGGAGAAGAAGAGGAGGAGAGAGTGAGTGAATAAGGAGAAAAAAAAAAACAACAAACAGAATGACAAGGGACATCTGAACTGCTCATCTCATTCATCCAGAAACAGAAATGCTAGTGACAAGAAGGAACTGGAGAAAAAACACAGACTTGTGCAGAGGCAACATGCAGTCAGCTTGATCACGAACAGCAACCAGGTAAAAGAAGAAGCTCACTCTGGAGTGGTATGAATTTTTTCCCCCCAGAATGATTTCCAGATTATTTAACTAAAAAAAAAAAGACCCTTTCGCCTTCTTTCGCTCTCCTATCCACCAGGATCAAAAAGAAATAAACACAAAGAACAAGCTTACGTCGACTCTGCGCTGTTTAACTTTGGATGCAACATGTGTAATGAGATCTCTTTACCTTGATAGATTTGGAACAACCTTGGGGGAGTGCAGACGAGAACAAGGCAGAAAACCGTATTGGAGGCAAACTCTGATCAAGACAGAGGGGAAAAAAAAGGGGGGAGTGTAAAAATATAACCTCGAGCAGCTTTATCAGGAAGAGACAGCCACCCTCCTTGATTTTGGAGCACTGTTCTCAGAGAAGGGGCTAGATCTGTGCCTGCCGCAGAAGCATGTTCTGATTTTGCTCTTGCGTTCATTGAGTGTTGCTGCCTGTCACTGCGTGACATCAATGGAACTGACACAGGGATGTACTAAGAAAATCTTTGGCTGTTCTGGCAGGTCTTAGCTCGCTACCAGCTGCTGCTGTCCCTACTGGTTTTGGGAACGGTGCAATGAGAAGGTAAGTTGGACACATTCCCTACTTTTTTTGTTATGCTAGATCTGTATCGAGGACCCAGGGCCTGGATGTTGGGGTTACCTAAGGGTCCCGGTTTTGTTTTTTTGTTTTTTTCAAGCTTGGATTAGGAAGGTCAGATAAAATGTCTTGCCAGAACACCAAATGGTTTAGACTGCTGATCTAGAAACTCTTTTTCGATTGTATTCCTTTAGAACAATTGTCTGTAAAGTGTATTGGATCTTAGAAGAGAGGGAAGAACATACACGCGCAAACACATCTCTCTTACAGTGAGAGATCAAGGGCATATCTAGTACATGTTCACTGTATCTCTTACTCTGCAAAGCTGCATTG
Organism: Spea multiplicata; assembly: GCA_009364415.1. NCBI lineage: Eukaryota > Metazoa > Chordata > Amphibia > Anura > Pelobatidae > Spea > Spea multiplicata. The sequence goes on from VKOC01006229.1 coordinate 12,900, forward strand.
GATACAGATACCGTCTGACTTTTTTGGGGGGGGGAACATGCAATGTTTTTTTTGAAAATGAAGCCAATGAAACCCCTCCCCCCCCCCAGTCAAGAGTATTTTTCCATTTATGATTTTGGATACTAGCATTTTACAGTATGGTAACTAACCTTGTGTTGAATATTTTAATCTTTGGCAAATGTTCATAGAGCTACAAGTTATCGAGCATAAAGGGTTTGAAAAGGATGACTGCGTGTGTGCGGATGGTGTGTGTGTGTTTGCTGCTGAATGTGTGTTTATTATACAGTCAGGTCCTCTGCATTAGATCCTTTTTCTTCTTGTTTCACGGGCTATTGGCTTTAGAAGGCTTATCAATTTCCATTTGAAAAGATGTTTCTTTATTTAATTATCCTTGTTTCCAAAGCTATTTTGCTGGTGGGCATACAATGTTGTTTTTTTGGTTTTTTTTTTATAAAGGTGGGGGCACATCTGAGCAGAATGTTAACAATCTAAAAAAATCCATGTCCACAGAAGATATATAAAATAAGTAATAAACTCAAAAAACAGTACATTATTTTATGTTTACATGTCCTTTTTGTCTGTTTAATGAAAATTGTGATTAATCAGTTTATAGAGCCACACGTCTTTCAAAGAGTCATGCATCATGTTGATGGTTCATCTGGTAATGAAAGTGTTAACATTTTCCACCCAGCTGTATTTCTTTAATACATGAACCGTTTCTGCGTTATTGATAATACTTGACGCCAGATAACATATAGTTGCAGAATAAATAGTACTTCAGGACAATCTAGAACCTGTATTTTTTTTTTTGCTGTATAACTCATTTATTTCAGTATTGGCAAGAATGAGAAATTAAAATTACCAGCAAAAATCTAAAAAGTTCCCAAACTGAGGGCTCAGATTTTAGCTTAATTGCATGTTCAGTTTTTTTCTTATATGATAGTTATTTAGGATATAGACCAATTTTTTATCATTTAACAGAATTGAAAGACGATAGGGCCCAAGGACCAAATAGATTTGGCCACTTCTTGCAGAATACAGCAATGTCTTACCAGTGGTTTGACACAACTAACGTGTCCCACAACCCAAATACCCCAAATTAAAAGCCTCCTTCAAAATTAACGTGTGGTAATGTTATTTTGTAGTCGGATTATCAGTTATATCTAAAATATGCTATATCTGTCTTTCATTTCAATCATAGTATTACCAACTCTAGAGTAGGGGTTCTAGACACGTGTGCCTACTCTGGTGGTTCCACAGTGCCACCTGTGTGTGGGAAGTGAAACTGCATACTCCATTACAAAAACAAATTGTTTCGATTGATGACCACACTGTTATTTGGCGCTGAGGCCAAAGTGTAATGCATCACATAATGTAGTTTGGGGGTTTTTCTTGATATGTTTCACCCAAAATATGCAATGAAAAACACTCTTGCATCCTTGATCGCTAACATTTAAATGCATAGGCCTATAAAGTTGGTGTATATGTGGATCCACTGATATTTTTTTTTTAAATCCTGAGTGTCGTACTCTTTACATAGACAAATGGAGTTTGCCAGTGCGTAATGGGAAGGGCATTGTAGAGGGTGAGAAGGTGTAGGTTTTTGCTCAATCATCTCATAATAAAAAATCTGCTGGGGATTGGTGCAGCCGTACTCTTCAGCCATAAAGATCAGGAAAAGCTTAGGAAACACTGCTGCATGTAGATCAATATGCTCAGAAACCATCGAGTTTCGCTGAAATTACATGTCACTAATCCAACTACTGATTTGACTGAACCAATTGTTGTAGACTACAAGGGTACATGAGGACAACCACAAATGGAACGTGCAAATAGAGAGATTCCCAAAGTACCTATCACCAGTCCAATTTATTTTGCTATTTAGACTTTACACTCCAAATATATGTTTACAGTATATTCATCGTAATGTTCTCGCTGGAGGCTTCAGAGAGACATGTAATGAACTGACAACATGCCCCCGAGACGCTAAGCAAAAGGGTTCCATTCTCTTGAGTACACAACAGGTTAATGGAATGTATTAAAATAAGCTCTCACTCTACACGGCAGAGGAGATTTGTGAGTCCACAGGGAGAATATACTTTCCGATGAGGCTCAGAGATACCAAAGGAAAACTAAAAACATTAAGACACCTAGAACACAGGGGTCTCTAAAACTTTGTGCGTGAAATCTAGACAGAGGAACCAATATTATTTCAAGATGTTCTGCCAAGGATCTGCATTTGGCACATATAATATAGTGAGTCCTCTGTGCTTGTTTTAGCTGCCGGTTGCATCAAGGTGACATTAAACATGAATTGGAAATGTAGCCATGTTTTAATGCAATGTTTATCTTCCAATCTTTGGCAGCTGTAGGGAAGGATTATTACTGGTGCTTCTCAAAGTAACACTTTGTGGCATGTGGGCCGGTATATAGTATGTTAAAGTGACACGGAGCATTTGGAAACCAAGCTCCAAGAGAGATGGGGACCACAAGGCAAAACTGGTCATATGTTGTAACATGGAAATATTAAAGCTCTGAAATTGAAGATTAGCTAAATTTCCATTTTCAAATCATTTTGACCATTTCATAACGATAAAATATATGCAAATAATGGTAAAAGGGGGCAAAAAACAAACAAAAAATTTTTTTGAACATTCTTGGTAATAAGAAGGGTTAAGTTTGGAAATCGTTTTCATTGAGATCATTTTTTTCCAGCAGTTTAGCATTTGAAATCCTTTGATTTCCCCGGGCTGCGTAAGGTATTAGTTTGTGCACAGCCTCTCCGGTAAACCAAATTATTAGTTTAATTAATTTGCTTTGGAAGGCATCATCATAACATTGTATTCTGCCATTTAACCTATTGGGAATGTCTTATCTAGCTGTGTGTATTCTGGAACATGTTGGAGAATATGCATTTTCAAGGTCTTCCTTAATTTATTATTATCTTATTGCTTCACTGACCCATAATTCAGTAAGAATGGATTCCAGCACCGTATCATTCTATCTGTTAGAAAAATGTGATTATTAGTCTTTCTAGGTTTGGCTACAGTGGATATGTTTTAGGATAATTAAGACTCATCATTATTTACAAGAATGTTACTTTCTACATTCTTTCAATGCATTCTTTCTACATCATTTGTATCTATTAGTCCCAAAGTGTAGAGCAGAGTGGTAAATTCGGGGCAAACATCATAGCAACATTCGTGGTAATTGCTCCTGTTTAACCCTTTACACCAGGGATGTTCATTTTGTGCCCTGATAAATGGGCATATCTCTACTTGGTTACATGTATTCGAACTTTGAGTTATGATGTCATATAGTTAAATCTGTTGCAAAAGAATATACACAATCAGTCATATTTGTGAATAATGGAGTTGCATTCTATGATGCTTCAGAATGAGGGTAATATTATACAGTTATAAGTTCCATGTGGTGATGGTATAGTGGGGTTAACAGCCCTAACAACATTAACCTACCCAAACGACCATTCAATAAAAACTGCCACTGCGCATGTTAATCCTATATTGCAATTCCAGTATGTATGTGGTCTGGCCAAATCACAGCACGATGGATTTGAGCTTAGATGATTGGAGTCTAGATCTAGTAAACTGTGTTATGTGTTATGTCATTTTATCTATGAATTAGACTTTTGTAGTACATAGACATTTGGATACACATTTCATTTCATCCCGAAGAGAGATCATAAAGGCATTGGTTGAGTATACAGTTAGCTGGAGCGGGAATGCTAGTTAATTCTTCAAGTGGAAAAAAAAAATTAATTGAAAAGAAGTATGTATGTTATACTGTATATTATTGAAAAATAGAGAATAATCCATAAAACCTTGAAAACAAGGATATGCACTAAATAAGATCATTCTAATTAATCCAATGTATGACTTCTAACGCTTTGCTGATTATAGGCAAGTCTCAGGATTTGATTTTGATATACATTGATATAGTCACCATTTACTCTTAAAACACAGAAAAAGTTTCTAGTCCATTTATCAATGCTTTGGGGATTTAGAATGTCTCATCTCTCACAGATACACGTGTATATTAAGCAGGGCTTAATCTCAGTCTTTGATAAATCTGTTCTAGGTTAAAGTATCCGATCATCAGAATGATAGCACAACGCACATTTTAAGGGGAAATCTAGTAAAATCCATGTTCCTATACAAAAACCTTTAGTTAATATGTAAGCTCCTTGAAGTGAGGTTTTACTTCCTGTATTGCCCATGACATAATACATGGTAGCATCAATGACATAAAACGTTGGATTACATCTTCTTACGGTAGCTTTCATGATTGACAGTATCCTGAAAAATAAACGACAAAATAAATATTTACAACAATATTTCAAGGTTTAAGTTATTTCAGGAACACCTAAATATAACCAGATTTTATTAAATAGCACATAGGGAAATACTTCTGATCTGGCCTGTAAAAGTTTTAAGAGCGTTCTACATTTTATTGCTTAACAAAGCCTTGTATTTTAGAAGAAGTGGGCAACGAGTGACAGAGGTATAAAGGAGGGAAAACGAAATTATCCGAAGTTGAGTTCCGATTGGCTTCTTTGTGATTTTAGCCAATCAGAAGGCAGTAGAGATTCAAATGGTGTTTATTGACCATAAACTGGATACGTGGCGGTAATCGTGTTTCTGCAAATACCCAAGCCCCATAACATTTATATAGGAACTCCCTGAAATGTTATCACACCTGAAACATGAACCATAAGAAGAATCTTTAAAGGGGGAAACCCATGGTATTTTCCATTGGTGGTATAGTTGTATAGTCCGTAGGTTACTTAGTGTTCTCTCTGTGTGCACAGCTTGCCATCTCTTCACAATCAGCATCACCTCTCCCCCCGGACCACAGAACGGGACAGTGACATGCTCCTATGACCATGAGGGTCAAGCTACTCAGAGTCCACCATCTTTGGAGAAGGGTGGCTTAGAGAGGGCTAGCCATGTGGGGCCAGGACTAGCCTCAGATGGCTTAGAACTGTATGGGAGCGGGAGGGTAATAAGGTGGTGAGTGGGATATGGCTAAACACTTCTCCCACACCCTGAAGAAAGTGCCCCGGGAAGAAGTGCTTTACCTGTAGAACCTGGAGGTATGAGGATAACGTCTGACACCTCTTGCATGAAGCCATGTAGTTCCTAAAATATGGCCAGATTTTGTGGCTTTTTCAACAATAAGTCTTTTCTGTATGGGACATCAGATGTTCCACATCATGGTTTAATTGTTTCGCAATCCAGGAGGTTTCCAGGTCGAGAGAGCAGAGGTAGGGGAGTTAGAGGATCATGGGTCAGTATTCGTGTTAAACATCAAGGTAAGAAAACTTAACAATTTAAAATAACTTAAAATAAAAAATTAAATCTGTGTAATTTACATACTTAACACTTAATTAAAAAATCCTAAGCAATTTCAGACTCTAACATGTCCAAGTAAGAATTGCTTTGGACATGTCGAGGGATGCTTTGACTCTGTTGTGAGCGTTGCCATTACATCTAAACATCAACAGACTAAATCATTTGATTCGCTGACAGCTCCGCACCCTCAAATGTGTATCAAAGGTTTGCTTTTGTGCAGTTACTTCCAGTGTTTTATGGCCTATTACAGTTTACAAGCTTCAATAGCTTAGGGAGGTATACTTAAAAATAGTGCTTTGCAGGGCACCGAAATTCCCATACAACTGAGAAAGTGAACTACGCACGAATTACGAGGCAGAATTAGAAAAGCACAAGGTTACTTCTAAAAATAGGTACTCATTAGTTCCAGGGGCCCAATTTCGGTAGTTGCCCAAGAAACATTGCTCCCGGAACCTGGAGCACCAAAACCCGGAGAACTGGAAGAGCAACGCTTAACCTGGAGTCTCCGGGCAAAACACGGAAGATGATGATGGGTAGCTTGAAGTATATTATTAACAATTACATTAAAATCTATTGAATATGTTTCTATTTTTTACGTTATGTTTATTGAACTTTTTTTTTTTTTTAGATAGTTAAACTTTTATATAGTTGTTTGTTTGTATGGTAGGACCACTGTGTGTATTTTTAAAGCCCATAAAAAACAAGTAAGAAAACACTGTAGGCTTTATTATCTGATTCAAAAGTCATTGTCTGAAATTCCATAAACTAAATTTACATGAACGCATTTCCATGGTTGTTCTCTTTTGTGGGAATGACTTTCCATAATTAATTAATAAATCATACGAGCATCATTTAGCATCGCTTTTTTCCATTACATATTCATTTTGCAAATATATATATATATATATAACGCATGTGAAAAAGAAAACATACCAAATGCATACTAGGTCCTTTGATGCATGTAAAGTAATTTTAGATTCCGTGCACTCAGAAAATAGATGGCTGCATACATCATATTAGTGTTTGATATTAGTTCAATGCCTCTTGTTGAATAAGAATCGATGCCTTTGACGCTGTTCTGCTGCCACTACATTTCATCGTT
>VKOC01006230.1:0-16977 GCA_009364415.1 Spea multiplicata
GCAGGGTCTGGGTCACATTGCCAAGACCCCCCTGATCGGCACAATGTCGAATAAAAGCTAAGCTCGTGGGTGGTATCTTCTGTTTACAGGTACAGCAGTTACTACATGAAGAACGACTGCAGTTTATCATTGGAGGGCAGGTCATGCATGATGAAGCAGTCACCACGATAGATGACCAGATTTTGCAGCTAACAGGTACAGAGCACTCTCAATGTTTAATCTGGTATGGCTTAATCTGGACGTTCCTGCAGCTCATCTGATAAACCCTAACTAACGTGTTAGCAGGGGGTAATATATATGTCTCATGCAGAAGGACACGGGTTCCTGTATGAAACCTTTGGAGCAAGGCCTCGGCTCTCCTGGCATGTGGATCCTTTTGGGGCATCGGCTGCTTCACCTACACTGTTTGCTCTGGCTGGCTTCGATGCTCACCTCATCTCACGAATCGACTATGATGTCAAAGCAGACATGCAGAATGCTAAAGTAAGAATACAAGAGTGAGTTATTTATAAAAGTAATTCTGGTGTAAACCTTGAAAACTGGTCTTTATGTTCTAGTGGCCAATGAAGTGCTTCTGCTGATTGGACAATTCCATTTGGCTGTTATTTGGTTAAGACAACTTTTCAAACTTCATACCAAAGTTCTTGATTTATTTATTATAGTAGAAGCTCAATATGAGTAAAAAAAATCATTATTGATATGAAAGAAAAAAACAATTGTCATATATTTAAAAATGACTGTATTGGTTCTATGTCTAGAAAGCAGGAATTAAATAAACATAGGAATCACATCCAAAAAATATAGTTTAAGAAAAAAAATGAAATGTATTTATATACTCTACAGCCAATATGTAAAGGTCTTGTAATCAGAGTCATGTGGCCAGATTATCTTATATCGTAGAAGCTGCAGTTTGTTTGGAGAGGCTCACCCTCATTACGTGAGAAACAGGAGATCTTCACCCACGTCATGGACCAGTTCAGTTACTGCACTCCCTCTTACCTGCCATTTTCTACCAGGTAACCTGGAAATCCGAAATAAATACAATATGTATCTAATAACATGGAAAAGTGTGAAAACACAAGATACACTCTGAATGCAGCTGGAATGGTTCAAGCATTTTTCTTCATTGCAGACCATTTGGAGAAAGAGTGATCATTACTTGATCACTAGTTGGTCAGTCAATCGTTAACTAATTAACTAGCTTTGGAGTTTATCCACTAACGTGGAGCTGGCGGGAGAGACTGCTGGAAAGTTGTAGGAAATCTCTTTGTAAGAAAAGCTGAGCTGACCCTGAGCAATGCTTAGTTCGATCAGCGAGGATAGTTTCAGTAAATCCCACCGATTTAAATATTCCTTATACAGGGCCACCTGTAAAGGAAAGCGTTGGGGTTTGCCCTTTATAACGTAAAATTAAGTAAAAGAGATGCAATTGCAACTCTCCTTCCAACTCCCTCTTTAGTGAATAAACCCGTTTAACAATTTGATTTTAAATTGCTTTGCTTTGTAGTTAGCCATGGACACATGCGAATGAGGAAAAAAACACCTTTAATATATTTCAAAATATGTCATTATATTAATTTCTAGAAACAATACCCATTAATTATTTGTGATAAGTAGATGTTGGGTAAAAAGGGAGTGAAAATTAAATTGTGCAGCAAAATATTTGGAATGACATCTTTCCAAATGAGCTATTCTTTGTCTTATCTTGGCTTTATTTTACCAAACTATCCACATGTTGCAACCCATTTTTGGTTGTAATTTTGTTCCAGGTCAGGGTTTTACTGGAATGGGGTGGCCCTTTTCCCGGACCCACCTAAAGATGGCATCTATCCCAATATGAGCCTTCCAGTGATGGCAGACAATATTCACCTGTACGCAGAAACAATGGTGAAGAACATTAAGCTTCGGGCAGCATGGTTTAGAAGCAATGATGTCCTGTGGCCCTGGGTAAGAAAGTTTTCTTATATGTATCCAACTGGATGTGCGTTATAAATAAAAGTAGATTTCAGGTCCAATTATAAAGTAATATGAACAGAAGGTTATACATATATTACTCTCCCCAAATATTTCCATATCTTATCTCTTAGTGGTGGGGGATGAAAGAGAAGCCAGGCGTGACGTCTGGTGGGCAAAAAGAGCACTGACCATGTGGTGGCCGCTTACAGTCCCATTTCTGGACAGGTTAACAGACGCTAGGGGTCAGTAGAAAAAGTACCAGCTGAGGTCAAATCCAGGGTTAGATATATCATGTAGAAATACCATAGTTGCCGAGTCTGGTTTTTATTCAGTATATATGATATTTTAAATATTTAGCTGTTAGCAATCACTGCGTAATACTCACGGAAACCGTGTTTTGAATCAGCCTCGTTGTTTGTCGTTTATAGGGATGTGACAAGCAGTTCTTTAATTCTTCAGTTCAATTTGGGAACATGGATTTGTTGCTGGACTATATAAATAACCACACGGAGTTTGGAGTAAATGTGCAGTACGCTACGCTTGGAGATTACTTTCACAGCGTTTATAACAGAAATTTCACATGGGATGTTCGGCATAACCAAGATTTCCTTCCTTATTCCTCTGGTAGGTGCGCTACAATTCCGTACCTGATACATATATATATATATATATATATATAGTATATATGGACATCTATGTGAGAAAAGGACAGTAAAGTTCTAGAAATATTATATATATAGGTCTACTACTACTACTGTCTCTAGGCTATACTGTAACAGAGATACCGAAGAGGTTCAAAAAAAGTTTTTGATGCGATATTTCAACTCAAATCATGAAGAACATTATTACTACTACTGTCTGAAGGTTTACCAATACCACAGTTCAATTCAATTCTATTTTTTGGACTCTCTTATTATGAAGGGGGGCTCCAGTGAACTGGCTGACCTGGCCCCGGATAATGGATAGTTAATATAGGAATATTTATTGAAGGTCATCTCATTGATTTAATGTTGCAGAGCCACTTACAGCTGCTGGTAGATGAAAGTCCACTTGGCTCTTCTTGATGCACGGTAAAGCTGGAGAGATAAAAAGGTTCAAGCTGTCTGCAGCTCCCATTGTTAACCCTCCATTTAGACAAATCTTATCCTTTTGTACTTGTTCTCTCCTGGCCACAGCAGACAAGTCATTAGTCGTTCATGTCCAGCCAAGGATGCCATTAAAGCTTTCCTTTTTAAAAGCATTTATAATTAGTACGTCGTACTTTAGATGCACTACTATCGGTGGAGTGACAGCGCAGAAAAACTTTCTTTTATATAAATATTTCTGCCTGTAATATAATGACACTATATTATCCTATGGCTTCGTACACCGTGTCATATGGCACGTCTGGTTACTCAGCCCCTCGATTATCTGATGCTCTTCTCATGTCTTCCGTACCATAGTTCGGTGTTCATTGATACAATCATTCTGCTACAGTTCTTTCTTCTGTTATGTGTGTTATGTTTATTCACGCTGCATGGTTCCTTGCCTCATTATAGATTTATACCAGGCATGGACAGGGTTTTACGCTTCCCGCAACGTACTGAAAGGAGTAGCCAGGAGAGCGAGTGAGCTGCTGTATGCCGGGGAATCTGCATTCACACAGTATCTGCTGAAGTGTCCTACCGGTTCTGTGTGTAAAATGTGGGCTTTACAGCAGCTCAAAGACCTCCGCTGGGCTGTTTCGGAGGTAAATGTTGGCTGCACAACTTTTACATTTAATTTGTGTCCCTTGAATACACCACAACAGGTAGTAACATTTCTCAAGAATGCTTTATGGGGCCTATATTCCTTTAGTAAAGCTACCGCTTGTATATATTATGAGCCCTTCCCTGAAAATCCACAATGTGCTTATGTATAGTGTTTATAATATTATATATTGCTCAGGGTTATGGATTTTAATAAAATAAGATGGCAGTGTAGCAGAGGAATGTTTTCCTGTTACAGTTGAAACAACCTTTTTGTTTTCTTGTACTCCGAAGGTCCAACACCACGATGGGATCACTGGCACAGAGTCCCCAAAGGTTAGGGACATGTATATGACAAACCTTATGCGAGGGATGGCTGGCGTCAAAAAGCTAATGGCAGCCTTGGTGATGGACCAGTTCAGCTCTGAAAATAAAAGTGAAGGAGATGGTAATTATTCAAAGAAATACTATGCTATCAGTAGAGTTGAGTCCATGTTGAGTCCGTGGAAGCTGGCCTAAAGAAAAGAAAGGTGGGAGTAAATTTACCAAGGACAGATCTCACTCCTGGGTGATGAGTCTCACTCAAAGTCTTTTGGCAGTTTTCTGCTCTCGTTCACCCACCCCCCACATTGAACTTGGAGGTCTTGTTGCCGCCAAGCAAGAAACACCATAAAGAAACTGTAGATATCTCCACTCTTCTTCATGCCACTCGTTTGGGGATTTCCTTCTTATACAGCGTTTCCTTGGTTACCTATTATTTCATTTCAGATCACCTAATCTCTTGAAATTCTCTCCTTACAGCTAACCTGTAGTGAATGCAAAACAAAATGGCTATTCACTAATTTGAACACAAATCACAGTCTGTCTGTACAACAACTCAGCTTTTACCAAGTTATCCCCATGTACTACCCAGTATGGATCACTGTTTTTTGCGGGGTTTTTTGGTTGTCATATTTTTATTTATTATTTATGTGTTTTTTTTTAACTATGGGGTGAAAGGTTCTTTACTAAGGGTGAATTTTGTGCAAACAGATTTTTGTGTGTGTGTCCTGTGCGTGTGAATGCCAAGTGTGATTGGAGGAAATAGTTTCACTATTTTTCTGAATAGGGATATATGGCATATTGCTTGTACAACACATTTTTTTTTGTTACTTTGGAGTTTTCTTTAACTTTTCCTTTTTCCGTGATAGGTGTGATAAATATTACAGTCTACAACCCACTTGCATGGAACATTACAACATTTGTAACTGTGCCATTAAACTCTTCTGTGGTTGGTGTATATGATGAGCTTGGCCAACCTGTACCTGCTCAGGTATGTTCTTTAATTTCCACTTGGACTAATATAGTGAAGGAACGTAAACATGAATGGGATAAACATAAAGCTATCCTGAATCTAAGAACCAGCACCGATTAAGGTCCAAGCCTCTATACTGGAGATAAAGGGTGGACTAGATGGGCTGACTGGTTCTGATATGCTGTCAAATTCTTTTTTGTTTCATGGTTTGCTAACTGCATCCATTAAATCCAACCCCTGAAACAAGAATCTGCATCTGATGTGCTGCTTTTTATACTCAGAAATTGCCATGGTTGGATTATACCTTAAGAGTGCTGTGTTATGGCTATGGGAATATACATTATTGGCTACTAAATGTTTGTAATATGGACCCATTTCAAAGGACACTAGTTTTATTCTCCAAATTGTGAGTTTGTCGGTAAGGATTAGTGTGATGAAACATTTTATACTTCACTATGGATGATACTGAGTGCGATCACGGAGGGAGAATCACAGGATGAGTAAGGCTTGTGCAGTGCCAAGTGTTATAGAAGATCCCCATGAAGTCTCCCCTAAACACTTTTACAGAATATTACTGAATATATATTTTGTATTCCAAGCATTCAGCTGTAAAGCCATGTGGTTAACTAATACTAATACCCTATGAAACCAACTTGCTCATTTCACTTATTCTTGCAATTCAGCATATTTTTTTCCAAGAGTATGTATGATTATGTTTTTTCATATATGGCAATATTTAACTCTGATTTCTTTCATGAACTGTCTCGTTTCCATGCAGATTCAAAATAGCACCGACTCCGAGTATGCCTTTGAGTTGTACTTGCTTGTTACCCTTCAAGGCCTTAGTTATGGGACGTATTCCATACGTCTTGGAGTTCAAACGAACCCAAGCTTTGGCGATGGCGCCATTGTAGTTGGAAGGCTGATAAAACATCCAAGGCAACCAATACTCAAGCGATCAAAGTCAAAAGGTCATTTGAAACCTGTGATGAACGACTGCTACACGTTATGGATTGACCAGGAGACAAATCTGATTGCGAGTGTAACAGACAGGTTAGTTTATATCCCTGTCCAGCCGCTCTGAATGCTGCGGAACCAAACTCACTGGGCTTAGATGGCAGCATAATAGGTGTGGGGGGGCACTGTTGGCTACTCCTAATCTATGATGAATCACAAAAAATAAGAAAAAAGTCCAATTTGCCACTATTTGTACATAATTTTCAGGTTTATATTTCTTGAAGGCAGCGATATGGACACTGCCGCATAAATCCTGTACAATACTAACCTGTACTAATAATGGCTGGTGTTTAAAATAGAGAAAACATTTTATTCTTGGAATAAATAAATAAATGTTGTTTGAACTTTTGTAATTAATAATAAAGTCCTAAGTAATAAATAAGAAATAATATGTACAACTTTTGGAAAAAAGAAATAACACACTAAAAATGTATATTTAAAGAGCCACAAACTGTGCTATTCACTTTTATTCCCTCTTCCCGCTATTTTTTATTATACTTATATGTAGCTAGTTGCCATCTTTATTTAAACCACAGATTTCTATTTCCTTTCTTGTCTGTTCAGACAGACGAATCACACTGTCCAAATGTCCCAAGAATTTCTAGAATACCATGCCAACGGGGATATCCACCGGGGACCGATTTCAGACAACTACCTATTCACCCCGGACGGAGCCGCCGTTCCGGTTACTGATGCCGTAGGACTGGAAATCGTCGTTGGGAAACTGATCACAGAAATCAGACAGTACTTCTACAGGTATTTATTCATAGACAGCCGGTCAGTGACATGCGGCTCAGAAGGACTTCGGTGAGGTATGAAGACTTGTGCGTTCAGATTCATGCAGACTTTATTTTTCTATGTATTTTACCAATTCCGTACGAATCTACAATAATGAGGAGGGTCTCCAAGCAATACTTACAATTATATCTATAAATACCCAGCGGCTCCATCAGTGCTTACAGTAGAATTTATACTTGTCAAGCAAGTTATTTGGGGTAATTTACCCCAAACTCTAATGTATTTTCTGAAAGCTTTGTGGACAGACCAAAAGACGAGGCTTCTTGGATCCGGTAATGGGGGCTTATTCACTAAAGCAGGGGTTTGTAAATGAGTCTGAATAAAAGTTATGGTTCATTATGCATTTTGAAGGAGACTTTCAAGAGACCTTCATACATTTACCATAAATTATGCAGTTCGTACTGTATGATTTCATAATACATACGGAATTAGTACTTTCCTGCAAAATCAACCTTTATGGAATAAAACCCTTGAATGGCACCCAATTTTCTTATGGAAAAATTACTTATTTTGGGGTATTCTGGCCAGATTTCCCACAGTACGTAACACCTTCATATATATTACATACACTACACTTTTTTTTCTTTTAGCTATAATTTTACACAATTCATTGCCTTCCCTGCCTTATTTTTATTTTTTCATCGGGGGTTCTTGGTGTGTAGAGGTTCCTGAAATATAAATCTGGCCGCATGAGAATTTATGGACTTATCCAAATAAAGTGTTAGTAAAAGCAATAATGTATGTCCAATTATATAATATTTACACACATTTTGTTCTTATAATTTCTCACTTGAAATGGGTTTCTGTTTGCTTCCTGTGTGTGTGCAAAAGACACTTTTTTTTAATCTTTTATCTTGTAAGCATTACGTCATGTCTAAGGCCAGAGCCTTAGAAAAAAAATACAAAACCTATATTACCAGCAAAAATACATATTACCCGGTTTACCTTGGTCCAATGTGGCTTTATAGTAGTTGCAGTGCTATCGGAGACTGGTAGGGGGCAGCAGCGCTTTCTTTTCCCAGTATGACCAGTATATGAGCTCAATAATAGTAGTGTTAGTCTTTAGAATCTGGTGGCAGATAAAAATGGTTTGGCCCATCACATCTGACCATTTGTTTTCTAGCTATAAAGCCCCAAACTTTATTTGCGTTAGGCTGTTTAGATTCGGAATAGGCTTCGGCCTAATCATTCCACTTTGCTGGAAAGCAGTTCCGCTTTTCTACTGCCCTTACTGAGTAGCCTACTGGGCAAGTAAGCCAAAAACATTACATTTTGATGGTATTTAACCTCTAGTGCTGTAAAAGTTTGCCGTTTCTCTTTTTTCTTTTTCCTTAGTAGTCTAAAGGCAAAGATTCACCGGTATGCAATCTTATCGAGACTCTACAATGTCCCGGATGGTTATGATAAGATGCTTCTGTGTCATCGCATTGAGCAGCAGTACATAGTTGGCCCCTTGGAGCTGAATCGGGAGTCCATTTTAAGAACAACCACCAATTTGGATACGGGCAAGAAGATTTACACTGATAATAATGCTTATCAAATGCAAATGAGGGAGTTCAAGGCCTATGCCAGCAACACAGTGCCCAGGGTATGAGCCAATGACACAAAATATATAGTGCCAACAGAGTCTATGATGCTGTACAATGAGTTATACGGACTATGACAAATGTAAACACATAGATATGGAAGGCACGGGGGCTCCTGGTCCTTACACCTTGTGCCCTGGATATAAGGGAAACCTGATGCACAAGGGGTGAGCGTTAGTGACATGTTAGCTTTCCATGAAAAGGTGTGTTCAGCTGCAACCCTGGTGTTACCATACAACGGTGATATTGCATTAAGAGAAGTCTAGCTAACTTATTTATTGCCCACTGCCCAGGGTTTCCATTTGCTTTTTCAATAATGCATATTAAAAGTACTTTCAAATCCATTATTCTTTGGAATAAACTTTCCCTTTAAGAAGTCTTTTCATTTTCTATGGCAACCAACTACAAGGACTTTGCAGTTAGTGGCAAAAATTCTGATTAAGACAAAATGATTTCTGGGAAGGGTCTGTACGCTCAGCGGTACTAGAGATGATGTTCCTAATACTTTTGTATATAACAGTGTAAAGTTTCTTTACGGCTTTAAAAAAAATAACATCCGTCAACTAATCTTCAACTAATCTTACTGTAAACCTCCTGAGAGGGGAATTAAAAAAATATTCAAACCAAAATATATTTTTCCTCCTCCTATATATAAAACTCTCCTTGATTGTGAAATTGAATCCATATTTAAAAAGCATTGTGTCAAAATGATGATGGTCAAGGTCATTTATGTGTATATTTAAAAAAACATTCTGTGATGTAGCCCCCCTCTTCTGTGTGTAGGATTCGGTGGGCCCATGCAGCTTAATACCGAAATAAGTTGTAGATGGTGTAGGCTAAGTGTATATCTAAATGTCTTTTTTATTATTATTATTTTAAATAAAATCATCTCTTCTTTCTCAGAATTATTATCCCATGGTCCGTACAGCCTATGTAGAAGACGACAACACTCGACTTGTCTTCCTTGCTGAGAGATCGCATGGAGTGTCCAGTCTGGCTAATGGACAAGTGGAGGTACATATATTCAGATATCTCTAACACGCAAAGGGTTCTCAGGCATTAAAACGTAGTGGGTGAAATTCACTTAGCAAAGGTGGAGCTATGCCTCAGACCATATAATGTACATACCTGTGAGCGCTCTAGGTTTGACCTGGAGTCTCAGTGTGAAGCCATGCTCCTCCAGGTGAGTTTAGTGCTCCTCCAGGTGAGTTTAGTGCTCCTCCAGGTGAGTTTAGTACTCCTCTAGGTGAGTTTAGTGCTTCTCCAGGCAGGGAGCCGCATTTAGCGGCACCCACTTACCTCCTACTCCTGCCGTCTTCACCTCCCACTAAAGCATGTCTGAGGATAGCCTGGCCATGTGTGGTTAGGGACCCCCAGAAAGGCAAACCCAGCACTTTCATAAGGCAAACCCCTCCCATAAGAGAAGAGCTCATAGTTCCCAGGAGGTTTCTAGTGTCGCCCCAGAGAACCCCCATTTCTCCTAGAACATATAACATATAACATATCTGGAACATGGGGGCTTGGTGGATGAACCATGACAGAGGACATGCAATATTAGGATTTCTTGAACACCATCTCTCCAATTTAACTCTTACAGCACATGCTTACTCGGTCAGCCCTAAAAATGTAATTTACTGCAACTCATCTGCAAGCCGGTATGTTAGTGAAAAAACCATACTTTGTTCGCTTCTATCTAAAAACACAACTACCACTTTATTACAGGTTTGCTTTACTGTGTTGTGAAGTTTAAATGCTGGAAATGAATTTCCTCCGTTTATGACTATTTAGGTATTTTTCTGTTACTTAGATCATGCTGCACAGGCGATTGTGGAATAACTTGGAATGGGACCTAAATTACAATCTTACATTAAATGACACCTCTATAATTCATCCAACTATCTGGCTGATGATGGGATCAAAGGCTCAGCTTGGGTCATTGTATCAGAGAGCTGGGCTATCTCTAGAGCATAAACCATTGGTGGTATACAATTCATTAACAGGTAATGTGATAGAGTGAGATGTTGTTTTTCTATATAATGTGTATAACTCACATATTCTACATCATTTGTTTCACAAATTTACCAACATTTTCCCAAAACTTCAATTGTATGAATCCAATGGAAGAAGGAATCGCTTCACAGCATGCTCCCCATTGGCATTTTATCTGATCTGGTATCTGATAAGATTAGGCAGTTGTTATATTTCCCAGACTAGTTCTATGGTCTGTCCTAATGACTTTAATTGATTTGTGTAACAGGAAATGCAGGATCACATCAGAATGAGCACCACGGGAGTCTCGATGTTCCTATCAATTTACCACCCAATCTTCACCTTCAGATTCTTAGTATTCCTGGTTGGCGCTACTCTTCAAACCACACCGAACATATGCAAAAAATACGTACAGGTAATGAAAAAAGTTTTCCTTTTTAATATTGGTTTATTCTTGGCAGAGTAAATTATTTACATAGCCCTTAAACATCAACAATTCTTATTAAAGTTTAACAGACTCCTGAAAAGAGGAGAAAGAAAAAACACTGATTGGAGCCCATTGCAATCTGACGCAGTCTGTTCTCTTCCTCAAACATCTCCAGATGGGCTACTTTTCTAACACTCCTGTTGACTGTGGAGTTGTAACATTGTGCTGGCTGGAGAGTAGGGAATCCCTAGCAGCGAATGTCCATTACTCTGCGAAGACTGACAAAACTCAGGGTACCAGTCACATTGGCAGATGGAAGTCAGTGGTAGCAGATGGGGCAGTAACAGGATAGGTACCGCAGCGACTCATGGAAATATATTTAGTGATTCTACGTTCAGGTACAGATACTTGCCGCAGTTTCATTAGACAGGGGTTGACCATAGGAGGTCAATGAAGTCAGACTAGCTTGGTATCAGCAACATGAGGCCAGCAAGTGTAGCTGGGCTAGACTACCCAATTGGCAGCAACTGGAGGTCAACATGGTCATACAAACCAGCGTTTGGGAACCGGTCAGCGCTCAGGACAGGGAGCAGGAGACTAGAAAGAGTCGGCTGTTTGGTTGCTAGTCCGGGCACTAATATGAATGAGTAACATGCTACAGGTGCCAGGGATTTAAATTGTAGGGTTAGACAGATGCCTTGAGAGAAACAGAATGTTCTTCTTAATTAAACAGAAAGAAACAGTTCAGCATTTTGGAAACAGGTTTATGTGTTTTGTTTTAAGGTGGCAAGATGGCAAAATTTCATATTAAGTTTATAGATTTTATGGCAGGTTGGTGAATAAATTATACCCTTACAATATTGAATAATTTGAATAATTTCTAGTTTCTAATTTATAATCGAGGCCAACCCTGTAATAACTCGTTATAGAAGAATTGAATATTTTCATTTTAGCGAAATAAAAAACAAAATGCAACACTGATCAGCCTTTCAGAATGCCTGCAGGGGATAAACATGTCTCCAAAAAAAAGAAACCCCATAAACGATGGCTGCCTAATGCGTTCTGGTAACTCTTTAGGAACCTTGTGGGATTTCCTGCAAAGTGGTTTCAAATCCTAAGCCCTTGATACGTTTAGCGCATGACCATGGAGGAGCCTGTGTGACCCGAACCTGTTAAAGTCCGTTTTTGTACATTACGTAGAACTGTTTTAGAAGATAGAGGAAAATGTATGTTTCACAAAATTTTTCACATATATATATAGAAATAATTAATTTAAAATAAATATAAAAAGGTAGAACATCTTCTGATCTAAGTTTGGTGGCGAACACTTCGATCCGTATTAATGCCTTTAATAGTTCCGGTGCTTTTCCTGAGTTTTTATTGTTTATATAGTCAGATAACAAATTGATGTTTAGGTTTTTATATTCATATATTAACCAGGAAATGGCTTGGCATCAGCTGCTGATTTCCACCGGATTCTCCTGCGAATACAACACCTTTATGAAACGGGCGAAGACCCGATCCTCTCCAAGCCAGCGTCTGTAAACATACAGGTCTGTATAATCTGCTCTACCCAATCTTTACAGAATATTCACCGTGAAAAACACAAACTGTTACATTCCAAAAATGAATACAATAAATGATATTGATAAAAAATATCTGTTCTGGATTGTATTCCTCTATAAGACAATAGTAAAGGAAATGTTTAGCCTGTTATAGAGTAGACAAATGTAAACCCCCGTACTTATGTTGAGCAGTCATGCCACTTTGACAATCCAGTTCATTTTAGGGCAACCTGGCAAGGGTTGATTTTGAAGGTCACTGCCTGAAAGTGCATGTTTTACCCAAAGTACTGCTGTATCTCGTGACATATTTACATTTTAATATGCAGTCCCTATTGAGAGGATTAGGGACTGTGGTCTCGGTGGAAGAGCGCTCTCTTACGGGAACCTGGGATCTGCATTCCATGAACCGATGGAGATGGAAATCTACACAAACTATGAACAAAGGTGAGTTCGATGTACACTCACCATTTTCTGTCTGTAATAGCTGTATATGTATGGCTTTAGCTCATGCTTAATTTAAGATGGGGATCATCTGGAGAAATAAGTTCTAGTACCATGTCCACCCACAGTGCCCACATATAGACATAGTGTTGTTTGTAGATGTCCTCATACCTGAGCCTTATGTGTCATGTAGTTGGAAACCAAGCTTCAGTGGGCTGAAATTGCTAAATGCCACTGAAAAGCTGGTGCTTGCTTTAACTTCAAAAACTCAATTTATGTGCTGAAAAGGTCGTATATGGTGGTATTTATAGCCGCACTCTCGCTATCATGCAATCCTTTATCTTTACTTCTGAGAAACACCACTTCCTCACACTACCTCTCAGTATTCTGCCCCCAGCGCGCGTCTTCTTTTCAATGTTCTTTAGTGTCTATACATTGGATTATTATTAATTGATTTATATAGCGTGTGAATATAACAGGTTGTATGTGTGGATGTAAGGCATGGTAGTATCAGGCTTAAGGGTTGTTCACTGATTAAACCATACATTATATATGGCCCGCTTCTTGCAGTGAATTGCAGAGATTGGCCCTTGATTATGCAAAGTGACATCGGTTCACCTCCTTTGGAATGCTTATTGGTGTAAAGTTTGATCAAGGCAGAATTAAATAAGAATGTTGTTTTATAGCGTATGTTAAGGACATTTTATAGATTATACCAAAAAGAGTTTCAAAATGACACATTATTTTAATTATGTCTTTAAATGGATAGACAGGAGCCATCAATTATTCTGTTAATCAAATTTGCTTTATTCTACAAAATAAAAATCTACAGCTGTTTTTAACGCACTTTTCCATTTTGCAGGTGATCTAAAATATGACATGACGGAAGACTTCACTGTCGAAATTGAGCCAAAAGAAATAAAAACGTTATTTGTTTATTTCAAACAAACATCAACCAATCGGACATGAAATCTGTATTCTGGTTGTCTGTGTATATAAATACAGTATACTGTTATATATATATTATAATATATATTTTTTTTTTTTTTTTTGTTTACTTGACCAATGTTTAAATCAAATATGTGCAATGTTTTATTACACAGATTTGCAATGAAAACTTGTCATATTTGCATACTATTTTTGGCTCTTGAAAAAATTTTTATGAAAAATGATTAAAAAAAAGTACTATTTTACTCCCATAAATATATGTAACACAGAAGGTAATTTGACACAAAGAAAGTGAAAACAAAATAAAAATTATGGTGACATAATTTGTACAGGATGCGTCTTGCAGTTTTTACATATACTACATATATTTTATATCCTGTTTGTACAATGTGATATTGTAGTGTGTGTAAGGTCATAATATTTCATAGACTTGCGCAAATGGACCAACAATGACAATGAACACACACACTCTCTCTGTGTCTCCCTGCCTTCTCGGATATCTGCTTCGGACATCCAAGTCTCTACTTCACTGTCTCCTTCTCTCCAGCTCAGCTTCTATTTCCCTTTCTCACGGCTCTCCGCTGCTCCTGGCTCTTCCTGGCAGTATCCTGGCCTCTTCCTCAGCCCCTAGGCACGCATCCTCTCCCCTGATTGGAGGAATGGGGGAGAGGCTGTCCATGTGGTGTGCACCGAGGGTCCACCCGGTTCCAGAAGTACCACGCCAGAATAAATCAGACGGATCTGCAGAGAAAAAAAAGTTGGAAAAGCTTCTTTTTCTCCATGGATTCATCTGCATTGTTCTGGCCCAGTACACCTGTCCCACAACACAAGGACAATACGAGGCTTCACCCTGTTTCAGAACTACTGCACCCATATGGGATAACACAGAGCTGGAACAAGCGACCCACCAGGGATGAAGCGGAGACCAGGAGAAGATAGAGAGACGTTAACGGAGAGCAACAAAGTGCAAAAAGAAACTAAAAAACATTAGAAGCTCTCTGTTCATTTTTATTTGTTTTGTTGGGCCATCCGGTTTTTGAACATTCTTTAACAAAAGTTTTGGGTTTTTTTGAAAAATTCAAATGAATACAATGCACAAGTCTAGTAGTAATGATTAAAGTAAAACAGTATACTAGTGTTACTCACCTGTCCTCGGTTCCCACGTTGCCGCAGCAGCCGCCATGAAGGAGAGGGAGACCCCCCTCCAACGCACGGCCACCTCCACAGCAGTCGCCACGGAGGAGAGGGAGACCCCCCTCCAACGCACGGCCACTTCCGCTGACGTCCTCCGAGGTGCCGCGCAGGAGAGGCAGACCTCCTGGCTCACGGCGTCCGGCTACTGCGCTCGCGTGACCTTCTAGGCGAACTCCCTAACTGCAGGCCTTTAAGAAGGGAGACTTCGCCACACTCAAAATGGTCGTGATTCCCGGACCCCAGAAGTGATGTCATGAGGGGCTGATGGGAGATTCTGACTTCCTCCGCGGTTCTCCATTTAAACCCCTCAGACCTATTACACCTTGCCTTCTGATGGTTGTCTATGCTTTGTGCTAGCACCCAGATAGCACTTACCGTTCTGATTCCTGTGTTTGACCTCGGCTCGCCTGACTACGTTGTTTTCCTGTATCCTGACCTCGGCTTGTTTATTGTTTATCCTGATCTCCTCAATCCTGACCTCGGCTTGTCTGAACTTGTTCTGTCTTGGAGTTCTACCTGACAACGGTGTCTCCTATTTACTTGTACGTGACAACTAGGTGCTTGTTTGTACACTAGAGGAAAATAACAATATGAACGTGGAGTCCTAAGTCAAAGTTGATAGCTTTTTTTATTGGGCCAATTTAGAAAAAGATGTAAAAGTACATAAGCTTTCAGGACCTTGGAGGTCTTCTCTACATATGGAATGTTTCTGTCTTTGGGGTACCAAGAACCATGTTTCTAATGCTATATTTCAAAATAGCATAGTAGGTAAAAGAATTCCATGTCCACTGTATATTTTTGGACTGGGCTGGTCAGCTGAAAGTCCCAATGTCCCCAAAAGCCTAAAGACATGCTCGCAGATACCTCGGTTGCATTTGATTTAGAACAGGAGGATCTATCAGGCCGTGACATGTTGATGCCAGAACAGGCTGAGTTTGAGGAAACCAGATTTTGGGACCCCACTGCTTTAGAACATAGGGCCCCACGTGTATCGGTGGACTTATTCTTACAATACCCTTGGACATTCTGATCCCTTTTGGAAAGTGATACCTGTTTTTATTAATCAGTACATATGTGCTAAAGGATGTTAGAGGCATGTTATTTTCACAATAAGAAACCTCTCAGTAATATATATTTAAAAAAAATCTCAAAAGATGACATTCCATACAGCATAGGACCTTGATAGGTTTCGGTTGTAACAACTCCTATTTGGACCTGCAAACCCACTAATATTTATTAATATGAATAATATATTTCTGCGTTATTGATGGAGAATAGACTCCAAGGTTAATAACAAATAGAATCTGGAGAAGACTGTGTTACTTTAGTCTGATATTCACCTATAGATTCAGTACTACAGTGACTATGAATACTCCACAGATTATGCACTAAAATTAACCTTTTTGTGTTTCTGGGTTTTTACCACAATTTCAAATAAAAAGAAACCTAGCAAAATGTATGAGCCAAACAAAACTCTAGCCTTTTTTGATACACTCTTGTCCTTCTTCAACTATGTTTCTTAATAGCGTATGCAGCTAGGGTCATCCTTGGAGACCATACTTGAAAGCTGCCCATAGGCCTTTCCTTATATAGGCTGTAATGGGAACTGACCATCTTGTGATGGGATTTGCATTCCCTCTGCCCTTTATCTTTATATCCCAGCGCTCTAGTTGCATCTCGTGATGATGAACAAGAAGAGGAAGTGTTTGAATGAAGGAAGATGTTTAATTCTGTGTATGTTTCCTGCACCCGGCAGACACTGATTCAAGCATGTACCTCCACTAACTATGACAAGAAAACGCTCCGTCTTGCTTATCAGTCTTCACATGATTTGTCAAGGTGAGTTATACATTTTATACTTCTAGATTTTCCTTATTTTAGCTTCCCGGATGAAATAATGACCCTAATCTAAGTTTTAATGCTGAAGTTACAGAAGTGACTGTACATACTATGTTTCATTAAATATATCAACAGTGAAAAGGCTCTGTAGCCCATTGTTTTAGTTATTTAAAGTGATTTTACAGTTAAGTGTGGC
>VKOC01006231.1:0-25248 GCA_009364415.1 Spea multiplicata
CACACACATAATTACACTAATACATGCACATTAATGCTCACACAAACACACGTATATATATATATATATATAATGTATAAACAAACATACATACATTACATGCTGAAATACAAAAAGCAAAAATAATCACATTATTAAAATATGACTGATGATAGAGAGTTAATAGA
This sequence comes from Spea multiplicata, assembly GCA_009364415.1. NCBI lineage: Eukaryota > Metazoa > Chordata > Amphibia > Anura > Pelobatidae > Spea > Spea multiplicata. The sequence continues at coordinate 168 of VKOC01006231.1, forward strand.
GAGTTAGGGGGAATTATTGTAGTAAAATAAACACTTCAATCTACAAGAAAATAGAACAGCACCAATATTGTTTTATTAATTCCTAATAAGCTGTAAATTAAAGTATGTGCAATTTATAAACCCTACATAAATCAATGATTAGGTAAAATTATATTGCTAGAAATGTTTTGTTCAGCTCATAAATACATAGCATATGGCAGCTGAATTCTCTGCTTCCAGTGCTGGAAGCCAACAGATTGTATCCAAAATGTTTTTTTTATCTAAGATCCTGGTTATCCATGTGTTGACAGAGTTGACTGGATGGAGTTTAATCACATGTTATCAAATCTGATTTAAATGTTCTGATGTCAAATAGATGTTCTAGAAATTATCTGGACAGACACGTTTTTATATATAGTGGTGTATGTAGGTCTGATGGTGGGCAGTGCCCCCAGCCGTCCCCTCTGCAGTCAGCATCCTGAAGACCTCAAGAGGCGATGCACACCGTTAAGACACAGCGTGCTGGAATGTGACGTCATATCCTAGTGCGCCTAATACTAAAGCACTCTGTATTATACTTACAAATGAAAATTAGTATTGCTTGTATAGCTTAGAATAATATCAATATAATAATGAGACAAAAAATAATAATTACTAGTGAACTAAAAAAGTTTAATACATTTCAATTCATAATAAAAAAACCCAGAGTACCCCAGAGAAATTCCTGCCTAGTTGCAATATCCTCTTTTATAGATTGCCTTTATTTGATATAAACTGATCAAAAAAACATAATTTTTTCAGAAACAATCTATCTCAATGTTCTATTGGCTGTTACCCCCCCCCTCCCAAGTGTGTCACATTAAGACAAGAAGAAGGTTTTATTATATATCATGTAGCTTGCCTGTGAACCCCCTGCTTCTTTCCAGCCTAACAAAACCACATCTACAGAGTTTTACTGTCCTAATGGTATTTTACTCAGTGGAGTAATGAAATGAGCAGATAGGAACAATGAAAGGTTTACATTTAAGCTACCTTTAAAAACATTTACCCCTGTAATGGATGCTGGACCCCACTTTCCTGTTCCCTGTATTTGTCAATTCCCCCACCCTGGTAAAGTAGCAATATAGCTTATGCCCAGTCCCAATAGAGCATGTTCTCTTGCATCTTACATTTACAATTACAACGGCTCTCACCCAAAGATGTTAGCCTCCTCTTCATGTATATTTTGTGCTAAATGTCAAGAAGGCTTCAATGTGATCTGGGATATAAGGAGACTCTACACTTTTTTTTGTTTGAAGTCCTTGCTACATAGAATAGAATGGAACCAAAAATAAATGTGGTTTGATATTTAACAGCGTGGAGCATGTTCTTTAATGTACACTGGTTTTTGAAACCGGAATTGGAGAAAATGTGTAGATTTTTAGTATCAGAGCCTAGACAATTATTAATGAAAACCATGTTGAACAATGAAAATACTTTTTCATCAAATGCTTCTCTGCACAAAAACCTTTCTGATCTTTTTTTTTTTTTAAAAGAGGTGAGAAGCAAAATAGTAGAGGTAAGTTTTAAAAGGGTATAGTGAGCCATTGTATTGTTTGCCACAGGCGGCACGAGTCAAGGTGTTTATCTAGTGGATTGGCCTAAAAGAACAGACACACACAAGTAAGTCAACCTGACTTCACTCCTGTTGCCAAAAAATATGTCAAGCAATTCTGAGAGGTGCCAGCAACTCTAAATCATTAACCCCTTAAGGACAATGGGCAGTCCCTAAACCCATTGAAAACAATGCATTTTGAGCCTGTACATGTACGGGCTTTGTCATTAAGGGGTTAAATACCTGATATCGTAACAATTTTACATTTTTAAATCAATAAACAATGCCAATAAAAATAATGAACATTACCAACCATGGCAGAGTCGTGCCCGGCATTCTGATTCTCTCCCAGCGTGACAAACAGGCCCATGTTTATCGCAATACAATGCAGATATTAACATTAATATTTATCAGCTTTTCTGCAGGGTAAAATAGAAAAGGCAAATGATTCATCAGGGAATTACCACAAGATGTATCAGATTTTAGATTGAAGTTAAAAATGCTACATAATTCACAGAATGTTGGCGGACAAAAACACATGATAAAATACGTGGTAGCAACATTTTTTTTCCACAAAACCCGTACAGCTTTGAGGAGCACAATATTGGGGGAAGGCAAACACAACCACGAACAGCATGAGCATTAAAGATGTTGTATAGTAGCCTGAGGAAGTGTCAAAGGCTAGATTGTTGGTAAATTTACCTTTCATCAAGCAGCTCACGGCTGTTTTTCTGTGAGACTTAGCTGGTTGTGGAGCATCATGAATCACAGGGCCTGTGAAGCTGGAGCTCATTATTCCACTATTATAAAGGGACAAACAGAAGTGAATGAGGGACGAGTATGATTTGTGTAGGTAATATCTCCATCATACTTCTTAAGCAACCACCTATTCATCTATTCTTATTAAAAAAGAAACCATCTTATTGAACGCATAGGACTACCACTGACACTAAAGTGGCAATAGTCACCAAGCACAAAGGCTCGCTAGCAACCCTAAATGGCTCTGAGAAGAGTTGTCGCTATTATTCAACAAGATAAGCATCTTCTCTACTGCAGCCTAGATGATGATCACAAACACTTTTGATTTTGACCCATCTGTTCCTGATGAGTTATGGCTGCAACACACACAGCCAGATAATCCAAGCTCCATACACAAGGATAACATCAGTATATGTGTATCTGCGCATAGCTTCATATCCCTTACATCCTTGAGCTTGTGCAAATTCAACTTATATACTTAATTATTAGGCCACATATCCTAAGGAATTGCATTCATCAGCCATGCCATCTGAATCTAATGAATCCAAAGCATCGCCTTCAAAAGACTTAATTATATGGTTTACTTTTAAAACAGCGTTGTGCGTTTCAACCAAAAATGCTTCTTGTTCACTATTTATTTATTCTTCATCCTGTGCATTTTGGAATAAATGTGCGTTCCCAATCTGTCTGGCCTCTCTTCTTTTCCTTTGTTACATTTAAGGTTTTTTTTTATCAGATGGCAGCGAAACTATAAATTAATCCAGAGTGTGGAGCTGACTGTAAAGCTTCATTAGCATTTAATTGATCCAAGGTTTGCTGAAAGTCAGTAAGTACCAAACAATTGTGTAGTGATTTGTATTACATAAAGAGAGAAACAATTATTTCCTTTGTAACAACACATTCTTTTTACAGTTAAATGTCTGCTTTTTGTACAGAATTGCTTTATTCGTACGTTTGCATTTTATGATCTTTAGTACGTTTTAATCTGGGTCTTCTATCATTTAGAATTGGTTCTCCAGCTGCTGTTACAGGGATAGATCATCAAGTCAGGCAGTTGGGTGCCACCCAATGGGTCTTTGGGTCATGGGCTAATTGGGCCACGGGGCTATGTTACAGATGCCTATTTACCAGAATGCTTGGGATTTTGATCAATGCAGTTCCTGCAAGGCCTCTGCTTAACCTGGTGAAGCAGAGCATCAGGATACTATACTGTAATATCTGAGCTATTACGTTCAACAATTAATTTGCAAGGACCTATTAGTTTAAAGTAGGATGCTCCCCAGGGCATCTGAGGACACACTGGTTTCTCAATACGTTCAATTTAATTTGCTGTTACTTTAGCCTTTCATTCAGGTCTGTATTCTACAGATAAAACCCCAAGCATTTGTCCTGCAAAAACTTAAAACAATATTCAGTGTAATATTGTGTAAATGCTATTTTTTTTTCTTGTGTATTTCATAAATTGCTTTTATATGTGATCTATACGTGATCGCTTTCTTTTTAGTCATACTTTACTAGGAGGCTGGTAGAACATAATCCTAGTTTAAGTCGTATAGGTTAATACAGTGTGGAAATGTAAACACGCATGGGATAACCGTAAAGCTCTCCTGAAACTTAGATGAAACCATGGACTGGTTAAGCTCTGAGACTATACATCAGGCTTTATTAAAATGGCATCCTTGTGAACAATGCGTAGGATATCACATGCCCTCATTACATCCGGATAGTAAACTGTATGAAACAACAGAAATAAAATAAAAAGTGGACATATTTTCGTATACCATTTTCTCTAGGGAAATTATAATGAACTAAACTGGATTTACAAACTGAATTTAAGGGCGTCTCCAGGCAACGCTTGGAATATTGGATGATTCTTCGTATAACAAGTCTTAATGTTGTTTATCTGAGTACACCTATTTCCATGATAAGAAACTAAAAAAGATGCAAATAAAACATTTAGTAACTTGCACAGACTGGGCATAATAACTTAATTCCATGTTTTAATTCATCTTTGGCACTGCCGGACCATATAACAACCTATCAGACTGCCCCATATCAGAATTGTGTTGATTTGATGTTGATTCCTTACAGCCTGAAAGCGTTGATGTTCTTCTTTTAAAGCTTCTACATTTTGCCTTAAAGAATTTTTAACGCAGAGAAGGAGAAGTTTTACATTGATGAAAGGGAGGTAGATAGGTGGAACAGCTATCTAGTAGATGAATATTGGTCAAGACTAAGGACTAAATAAGGTTTTAACAGCAGGAGCAAATGGGCAAACCAGATGTGCATCCTTAACATTTAAATAAAAGGGTAAGTGGATTCATTTGGTATTTTGCAGCCTATAAATGACTCTAAGTAAACATTAGTACATGGAAATGATAAGTATGCATTCTCATAAATGTAATATATTTTATGTACATTTATTGAGGCAACTCCTCAATCTGTTAATTCTAGTGCATAGCATATTGTAAATTATCTTGACTCTTTTTGATAGCGTAGTGATGAGGACACTTCTGGAGACGTTTCCATATCAAAGAAACTATAAATACATGTAATATGAGTCCTTGTGGTATAATATGATATATGAAGCAACGTACCATTATGTGTGTGCTTGCTTGGTATGTGATGGTAATGAAAAATTATAAAATTAGCAGATTTAGTGCTGGCAGAGTATTTAGACTCTTTACAAAAAATATATATAAAGATGATATTGTACCCCTTTTTAAAATACAAGTCATAATGAAAGTAATAATCTGCTTTATTGTGACTTCTTTGTACATTTTGTTGAGTTTTACCTAAGGAATTATATTATATTTGCATACTGTTTTACAAATGTTTTATTATAGAATGTTTACATATTCTATAAGTGTTCGTTGTATAAGGGTCACCCTGTTTTGAAGATTCTTGTTTTCATCTGAGAAGGGAACTGCTGTTGTCATATGTGATAATATAATGCAGATGGCCACATTAGTCAGTTTAGTCTTCCTTTACTTGGTCATTTATTAAAAGATAAAACAGTATACTATATGGTAAAATATCTCCTTCTGTGCGATCTTATAAAATATAAAGTATTACATGTGCATATGACACATGTGTCTCGATGTACCTGGCAATACACTGTATTTAAAGCATATCATAGTTTGCATACCTAAAGAATCATGTAAAATGCTCATTATATAGTAAGTGAAGAATGATGTTAGATATTCGTTTGTCTTTAATATCTAAACTTTTCCGTGACCAAAGAGCAATCAAGACCACAGATTCTAAGTCTTCTTAAATAGTTTTTTTTTTGTAAGAACAAAGTAGTAATGATGGTGGTTGTAGGTAGTGTACTTGGTCATTTATTAGGAGACCTTGCCCTACTAAGCATGAGTTTTTATACCCTTTTACATTAACAGGATATAAGTTCTTGCTATAGATATAGGGCATTGGGCACTATGTTAGTTTAGGAATCCTAATGGACCAGTCATGGGATATACTGGAATTCCACAGAAGACCCTCTAACAGCTACGTCACGTGATTGAGAACACATGTTCCCGAGCACTCAAGTTGCATTCAGGCCTAAAGTGTGTATATGTAAAGGAAAGAATACAAGCATGAAAATGATTTCTTACAGAAGCTAACAGCCAATGTCGTGGCTACCTCCTTAGAAGCCAATGTGTCATGGCTGCCTATTCAAAATACTGTCTGTGTCATAGTCTAGGAGGAGGAGGGCTCACCATTTTTTGATACTAGTAGTACCTGGTATGCCACAAAAATGAAAGACATTCATGCCTGCAAACATTGTGTATGAAGTGGGTCCCAATAAGTCTTGCTAACAATTCATCTGCAGAACCATCTGCTCTGTGATCGCATGAATGCAGCATATGTCGTTTTTAATAGTACATCCCAGCTCACTGCTATTGATATCTATGTTAACGTTTTGCCACATTTTGTAAAATAACATGTTTCATAGAGGGATATGACCTTTGTTACAATAACGCTCGCAAAATACTTTAAATAACCAAAAATGAGATTGATCTGCTCTTCATAAATGTACATGCTTTAATATATTTTTCTTCAATTTTGTACAATATGGACACAAGACAATAAGAACCATGGTTTTAAGATTTAAAGCAAATGGTTTTATATATATATATATATATATATATATACTAACACATAAACAATTGCAAATAACCTTCTTAGAAAAATATTTATTGCATAATCATAGTCATTTGGCAATGAATAATTCAGCACAGCATGTATTCCCCAGCTGTTGGTGAGAGGTAGCTGATAATGTGAATTTCTAGAGATGACATTTTTTTTTTTATGTTGACTTTAATTTATTTATGTTGCTTGTGTTTAAAAACAGATGCGATTGCTGCCTTTCACCATTAGCGTGTCAAATTAACGAGATCCAAACATTCATTTTCTGATCTGACCTCCAATTCTTAATCTAGAGGAATCCTGCTGATAATGGCTCTCATTGTTTGCGGGAGAAGCAGTCAGCTTAGAAGTGGTCCAGATTGGGGAGTATGACTACGATTATTCCGTTTTCACACTGACAAATCAGGCATGAGGAAAAAAGAAGAAAGAGGAGGAGGGAAATGTAGAGGGTGTTGGGCAAAGAAGGAGAAATAGACAAACGGAGAAGATTGCTTCCAGAGTGTTGTGCCCTTACTATATTTTGTCTTTTTTTCCTATCTTTTTTTACATTTTTAACATACATATATTTAATATTGCTGTCTTACCTGATTTAACATTCCATCAGGTTGCTAATAGTCGTATAAGTCTCTAGAGCTTCATTTAGCAGACATGTACTGATTTGATTTACCTGTTCTTACTCACCTGCTGATATTATCCCTCGTGGACTACCCTCCGTGTGAACCAAAGGTTTATGTAAGTATGTAATATGAGCATGTATTATATATAATTGTGTAAATCTATATATATATAAATATTTAGAGATTCTTTTTATATATTGTAGTATTTTTAATATATCTATATATATATATATATTATATATATATATATATTCATATTTATAATGCAAACTACTACTTAACATATAACATATTCATGTGTGTTTAAGGTTATCTGTGAATGGTAAAAGATAGCAGCGATGCTTATGTGTGGTGTATGTATACTATAGGTATAGGTATATATACCTATACTTTTCCTTTACGAATCTAAAATCTAAAAAATCTGTGCATTTTTGCTATATGTTTTAATGAAACTGTTGAATTGAGGCAACTACAAGTGAAATAACATTTTAATTGATACTAAGCTCTCTCTAGAAACACTTGCCTCTAGCATAATACTGCTGGAAGTAAATCTGATCATTGATATTAATGATCTCACCTGGGACCACAGATCACCTGAGCTGTTGGTGTAATCGGGAAAAACAAAGTGGAGCAGATTGAAAGCAATAACCTCGTTTTCTAAACATTCATAGATGAGATATTGCCATAGCTTGACGCTTACACCTGTTGTTTTTCTTCTGTCTCACCTATACATTTCTAGAATGCTTTAATATATATTACTTTAAAAAATGACTAAAAAAATACTTTTTTTAAAAAATAAAGCACTTGTAATCGACAGATAATGTATATTTTAAATTCCCCAACAGTTACCCCCAAATGTCACTGCATTTGAAATCTGCTTTTTAAAGAAGCTGTAGAATGGGTTACATGCACGAGAATATATATCATCTGCTAGCATTACCATTCTAAAGCCATTAACGACCGCTAATATCTCCATTTTCATGATTTCATATAATAAATCATAAGAGGAGAGCAAATCTTTAGACAATCAATCATTATCTGAACACTAGTTAGTTGATGTCACATCCCTAGAGATCTAGGCATATAAAACACTGGATAATTAAATGATGTAGAGGGACCACCCTGGCAAACTAAGATTGTTAAAGAAAACTGTACATGAATGTGTGCGCATGAATTAACAATTTCCGAGGAAATTTGTAACGTGCAGAATCTTTCATTAAAAACTGACCTAGGATTGTAACGAGTTGGGTTATGAATGTCTGTTTTTTTGTTTTGTTTTTGCTTTGATTTGACAGAACTGCTACCATACGATTATCAGCTATGGATGTTTTCATGAAAGGGCTTTCCAAGGCTAAAGAGGGGGTTGTGGCAGCTGCTGAAAAAACTAAACAGGGTGTGGCAGAGGCAGCAGGAAAGACAAAAGAAGGCGTTATGTATGTGGGTAGGTAAAAAAGAATCAATAAATTGTCAACTGTTAAATTGAGGGGCAGTGCTTTGTCTTGTGGGGGGAGAAGATCTGTATCTGGAGAGGCATGTCTTGCACTTCTGGTGGAAATTCAAATTATACCTTGATTACATATCAAAGGAACAAATCATTTTAACAGATAATACATATTTTATTAGAAGAAAAAATCCAATTCTTCTTATATATATATATGCGTTTTCAGTATGTATAATATGGTTTGGAACAAAATGTATGCTAGAACATTGCAATTGTAATATTATTTCCAAATATTTTTCTCCGGATTTAGAATTCCCCATAAGAAAAAAAATAGCGGAAACCCCCCCAGTAAGGTCTATTCACTAAAATGAGAGTGCTAGCAAGTTGTCAATAAAATGTGAGACTGAAGCAGCCAACTCGCATATGCATTACTGCCAACTCGCATTTGTACTCGCATGAAGCACGTGACTTGCAGCCACTTGACTAATAGAAAACAACCCAGCGTCACCCTAACACTTGTCATGTATAACAAATTTGTGATTTGTGTAACAAATGGTAAACTATTGTCTACTATAAAACCTTTGTGTTAGTCAGCAGAGACAAGCTGTCCATTAAAGCACTTAAGCATGTCTTGTGGCGTACAAGTGTTTAGTGTATGATTATTTCAAGTCACCGCCTACATGCCAGCCTACTGACATAGCTCACAAAAGGGATTTTATTTATAATTACTAATGCTACAATCCTCAGCGTTAACCGTGGCCTTGGAACAAAATCTCTAGAACCAGCTTCTCCTGCGTTGCATTAAATGGCGTTAGCTGTAATGTATGTTTGTTAATAAAACTGAATGTAGGATTGGTGGACCTGCTGCATAACAGTTGAAATGTTGAACTTTCATCCCTTGGAATTCCTACAAAGTGTTTAGTTACAGCCAGTTATTGTAGCTTACTCAGACAAAGGGTAATATTCATAAAGGCTCAAACTGTTTCATAGGACTGGCAGACTTGACAACTGAATCACTGACTGGCAGACTGGGTTGATGACCGGCTTGGCCAGCTAATTTGATAGGCAGTAGTTGAGATGAACTTGACAGCAACGCAAGAGAACTCAAGAAGAGAATTACAATGTCCAACTTGGTGCAACTTAAAAGCTAGTTGCTGTTCAGGTTGACATGAGTCATATTGTGTTAATTCAGTCAACTTACAACTCAACATTTTGTGCATAAACATTGAAAGTCGGAAAGGGAATAATTGAAGATTTTGGGGGGGGTTGCCCAAAGCGTTTAAGCATTTACAAAACAACAACCCTGTTACTTAAAATGTGTGAGAGCGCATTGGAAATCTGAATGTCTTTGAAAAATAGTGTTAGGAAGACTATGGCATAGTATTGTGTAGGTATATAAATCGGAAATCTAACTATTTTGTATTAGCTGCAGTTCATACTCTTTTTCCTTTTGCTACGAAATGAAAAATTGATATTCAATAACTCTTTCTCATATTGGCAACTGGAAAGTTCAGATAGGTCACTAGAGCTGCCTATTAGGACCGTCATTTTACCCTACATGAGAAAAAAAAATCTCATTACGTTACTATCTTGCCTGTTATTTTAAAAAGACCTGTTAGTCTGCTGTAGGGAAGGAATTCATTCCCGAGCACAGGTGGGATCATATATAGCCAGTGGTATTATTACAGTAGATTCAATACAAAAAAACTAAGGATGACAAAAGAATTATGAAATGAGAATTAAAGTTCAATTGTCACTGCTCGTGTTAGAATTTCAGACTTCAAAAAGAGAACTGAGAAACTGGTGGTAATGATGTCATTATCAAAAGTTGGCCTTTTCCATTAATAGCAACACGTTCTAAACACATACGCTTGTGCTTGGCAGATTACAATGACGAATGGTGCCTTTTTGCACTACTGTACGATTTCACAGCCCCAAGGCTTTACTAATTTAGGAGATTCCCATCCTTTACATTAAGGCAAAGGGAGATGGGAGAAAAAAACGTTACTAGGAAAATGCTCCTTCATTGAACAACCGCATCCCATCTCAAATGCCCATTAATATAGTCTACCACATAAAAAGTGAGAGCTCATTTTTGGGGTCAATTGTAAGAAAAAACTGGAAGGGGGCAAATATTCAGAGAAAAAAAACATACAGTTTAACAACAGCGCTGAGAGGCAACCTGTGGCAACCCAGGCATTGCATTGGTGTCTCTTGCATAATATGCTCTTTAAAAAAACTTGGAGGTGATATCTCATGTAACCATTAATTTTTTACCAAAGTCTCTTTTGTTCTATCCAAAGGTTCTAAAACGAAGGAAGGTGTTGTTCACGGAGTAACAACAGGTGCGTAAAATTTGGGTTTTGAGAATAACTGACAAAGATTTACACTTCATTGTTATATATTCTTTGCATGTTTATATTTTGGTCAAGGATATAGCTAACATCGATAGACTCAATATTTGAGAGCTCTTAAATGAGATACACACATCCTCTGACTGCAGTATCCCATTTATCTTATATCTTGAGTATGCCATTTACAAATGTGCACATGGTTTCAAAGACAGATGGAAAGTAGGTGTTTTAGCTGGCTTGGAGCTGGCTTGCATTTCTACCCTAATGACAAGCTGGGCTGTCAGGCATTGAACTCAAGTCCATCTCAAATATATACTGACTCACCTATCTTTTAAACAACAAGTTACAATCAGCCCAATAAAACCAGGAATTGTACTGCAGACTCCTGTCTATGGGTAAGAAATTATAAACTAAGTGGGGTGTTGTTCAACTCAATATCCATTCTCTCTAATCCCCTGGTCACTAGCTGAAACCATCCTTGGTAAACACTTTTTGATTAAATGCATTCAACTAATAAAACCAGAAATGCTTTCCTACCCACACAAACTACCTGTGACATACAAAGGGTTAATGTTTTAAATATGTATCAAACCCTATAATACATTCATTCCCCTCTTGTAATCATAAAAGTCCAAGAAAGCCTAAAGTCTCTAGAATTGGTTTTTTTTAAACTTTCATAGTGAATGTTCCTTTTATTATTTAGCTTATTCATTTCTTTTATTTCCAGTGGCTGAAAAGACCAAAGAACAGGTGTCTCATGTTGGAGGAGCAGTAGTCACAGGAGTGACTGCAGTAGCGCAGAAGACAGTAGAGGGGGCAGGAAACATTGCGGCAGCCACAGGGTTGGTTAAGAAGGACCAAATGGCTAAAGAGGTTGGTGATCAAAATAATACACCAAATGATCTATTTTTTAAGAAGGATTGTAACAAAATAATAAATCTGTGTGATGAGTTAAGCTGAAGATTGCAATACTCCCTTTCTAAATTGTTAAAGGTACACTTAAAGGCAGGGGTAGGGTGGTCCAAAATTATTTGAAAAAGACCTAAAAGCGAGGGAAAAGAAAAAATGTTGGTGCGCTAAGCTAGTCTCAGGCTCAAATAATACAAATGTATAATATGAGGCCTAATAAACAGTGTGAGCATGCTGCAAATACAGTGTGTTGGCTGTACAATGTATACAAAAAATAAATAGGAAGGGAGTAAGAGAGTGAAGATAAGGCAGTTAGGGGGTAAGCATTGTATGTATGTATGTTAGAGTGAGTGTGCATATGTAAGTGGATGTGTTAGCATCAATGTGTGTGTATATGTATATGTATGAAGTATGTATGTGTTAGCATGAGTAAGTTTGTGTAACTGTAACTATGTGTGCCAGTGGGGGTGTTATGTATGGGGGGGTTCATGGGGCCACTTGGCTTTACCTGCCCCCTGTGCCAGAAGCTGCTAGCCCTCCCCTGCTTAAAGGATCGGGTAGAGGTGAGTTACCCATTACATTGAGTAACTCAGGGTTTACTGCATGATCCATACAAATAAAACCTGATTTTATTACTGCATCACAGTGACCTAGTAAGTGATGGATTTACTGCTAGTTGTTAATTTGCTGTAAGGGAAAGGGACATTTTTTCAGTCCTTAAATAAGCTCGTGTTTAGTGCGCATTAGAGTCCATTTTACTCCATGCATTTTACTGCATTCAAATACGTTGCTTTTTAATTGGAATCGGAAATTGAGACCAGTTTTATCTCCATCTGCTTTTTTCTGAAGAAAACACTGTACCAAAATACACGACAGCTAACTTTGTGTACTTAAGAGCTGGGTTTCCATCAAAATCAGTCGGATTAAACTTGCATGCTGGGAGACAGTCACTCACTTAGTTCTTTATGTTATATTTAACTCGCTTGGTTCTTTACATTAATAAATATTTTGAACTGTGATATTCCCCTTAAAGTTCAAGTCAAGCGTATGACTGCACATATCTTTGTCTACCTGTGAGTTCATCAGTTAAATTACACTCCTGTTATATACAGTATATTTTGTATATATACATGATGGGTAACACAGGGACATATAATGAGATGGTAAAATGGGCAGAACTGGGCAGAAAGTGGGTGAAACTAGGCAGGCGGCAGGCATAGCTTAATGTCATTATCACAGATTGGAGGCATTGTGCATCCCATACATACGTTGTAGGCATTTTACAGCACTTCAGCTATTTTTACATACGTTTCATAAAGTGAATATCTATACAACTCATACCTCCAAATGTTCAATATCTGCTGAATGTAACAAACTTATTTCATGTGGAGATTTCTGACAGCAGTATAGGTTTTTCTGTTCAAAGGATACTTGAAGAATTCCAATAGCTAAAGCTGAGCAGTGTTGCTCTGAGGAACCCTTTGGCTGTATCAGCAAAAAAGAAAAAAATATGTATAAGATGATAAAAATATAAAATAATAAACTCCAACAGTAACCTCACTGTATCCCATCTGATCAATTAAAGACGCAGGTCCAGTTTTGAATCATCTACTAAATGAAATCATTCATGTGACTGAAAATAATATTTATAATCCACTGCTCAGCTGAAGTTTTGTTAGTTCAAAATGTTTCCATTCATTTGTCACAAAGAATAATTGTAAACATAACATATTTATTACAGATCTGCTGCACTCCATATTTATTTTACTAAATAAGGGGGCATTTAGCTTAGGGCTCCTGATGGCAAGGGCCCCCACATGCTGTTGTGATATTTATGTAGTTTCCTGTACTGCACACAAGGCCGGCCCAAGACATTATACTGCCTAGGTCCAAGGATGAAATACTGCCCCCTCATTCAAAACCACATTCATCAAACCATGTCCAGATCCATTGGCAGAACGGGGGAGAGGCTGTCCCCCATGTCTCTGCACTTTGACAGAAGTGCACCAAGAGACCAGGTTCGCAGAGAAGCAGAAGAAGGCAGAAGCAAGAAGATAGAAGAAAGAAAGAGGAGGCAAGAATAGTGCAGATAGATTTGTGGAGAAAGAAGTGCAGAAACGCTTCTTTTTCTTCATTAATCCATCCAGAAAGAACATGCCTTGGGTTTTGCCCCTGTTAAAGTGCCGTCTGGATCCCATGGACCCGCTGTAAGGGCCGGCTCTGACAACACAGCAGGAACACAGTGCAGTGCTTGTTCTGCTGGGTGATGGAAGACGGGGACACAAATTTGAGATAGAGCCAATCATGGCAGAGGAAGCCTTTTGACAGAACAGCGAATACGAAGCTCCTTTATTAGGCACATGTGTGCAAATGTCAGTTTATATGTATGTGAACAGGCCCAGATTGGCTATCTAGCATACCAGGCAAATGCCAGTGGTCCACTGGCCCGCATCTCTCCATACCCACTTAATCTCCTGCTCCGGTGTGTGTGTCTCTGCATAAATACAGATACTTATGAAGTGGCTGCATATGTAAACATGTGTGTATATGTAATATGCATTTGCATCTCCACATTCATGGACATATGTGTGATTAAAAATTTAACATCTAAAAAAAATATGTATTAAGAAAATCTAACAATCATACATCTTTCTGAGGTGGCAGAAGCATTATTTGCATTCTTTTAGTAAAAGGTAAAATGTTCCCAATTTACTTCTGGATTGGTGTTGTTTAATCGTCAAGATACTAATGGTTCACTTTTATATTTTATTTTTAGGAGAAGCTTAAACTTCCAATTCTTATTCATCATTAGAGAATCTGATATATTTATATCTTTTTTAAACTCAGAAAGCAGGCTTTTGTCTGATTCTCTGGAGTTCACCATCATCATCAGCATATGCAATACATGTTATCTTTCTTATTGGTGTATTTTGTACATTCTCATTACTTTCAATCATTATTTAATAATTAATCAATAGAGGAAATAGGAAATATAAAACAGATTACACAAAAACTGACAGAACTCTGATATTTAACCATGGAGACCTGCACACTTAAGAAAGTAAAAGAATTACTGCAGCACTATGCTCAGACTCCAATTAGACATCTCTATTTCATTTACTACTTTTTTGATATAACTTTATGCATTATTTCACTAGTGAGTATATCTATAAAAAAGTGGCCACTAAATCAAGGATTTCATTCACTAACTATGTGATAAGTTTGAAAAAATACAGAAGTAGGTGATGCGCAGTGAAACCAATGTAAACAAAAAAAAGTGCAGCATAAACACCGAAGACAAACTTCACAATCGTCTAAAACAAAACCAAAAAATAAACCAAAATAGTGAATAGTGAATTAGAATAAACCAAGGTAATATGATCTTATATGGATGCTCCAGTAAATGCACATGCAGGGAGTCCCAATATCATCATATTTAAAAACAAAAAGGAAGAAGAAAAACAAACATAGGGTAATACATAAAGAGAAAATATAGTAAAAAATATATAGTAGGAGAGCCACACCTGAGGAAGCAGTTTTGTTATAAGTTTGCTCTACTTTTTTCTTTGCATGGTTCAAAGATAATTAACTAGACGTTAATGTGGGAAGTTAAGCCCACATTTTTCCTCATGGCTTAAAGAAAATACAATTTTTCGCAGTTCCTTAATATTCTTTTTCATTTGTCTTAGCTATTCAGCTTTCTTCTCTTCCAGTAGACTTGATCCAAAGGAACTCTGCAAATTATGATTTAGTTTGCATTTCTACATACATTTAATGAATCACCTTCATATGACCTTTTACATATGTTCACCCATGTTTTGAATCTTAAATACATTTATTAGAGGTGCGCTGGCCCCCATATGATTCAGAATCTGTTAATCACATTGAAAGCAATCTATTAGTTTACATCCATCTTGAATATAGGCAACACATTTTAAAATCACTCACAAAAATTACTATTGTGTAAGTATGATTTTAACAGCAAAAGCAGATTATTTTAGACCTAGCTTGTGGGTCATACGTATTTATTATTCTATAGTCTACGTCATCAGTATTTACATCCAACGGCCGATTTCTGCCTGGCATGACATTGACAACTTTTTTTTATTTATGACAGGTATATTTTTAAACATTATCTGCTCCCCATCACATTTTGCCACAAACAAAAGACCAAAACTATAGAAACTGAATCCAGTTCTGGTGGGGTTCTTAGATTTCTTAGGGAAGGGGTTGTACACAAGGTCCGCTAATGGCTCTACTTGATCTTGATCCACTCCTGCTAGTCATACGTGAAGAATTTAACAAGTCAAAATTACACCCAACATCGAACAAAGGTAAAAGGCTGCATGTCATTATGTGATTACGGTTTAAGAGAAGGTCTGAGGTCTGTTAGAAACATATATAGATAGATAGATAGATAGATAGATAGATAGATAGATAGATAGATAGAGGATCAAATAATTTCTCCTTCACTGTAGATAGATAAAGTATTATGAATTTACATGTGAAGAAAACAAAGATGTATCTCTATCAGTATTAGCTATTCCTTTGGTTTTGTTGCAGTTGGAATGCTCTAACAGTAAACTCAGTGCATTCATTGAATAAACATTCTAGCAGTACATGCTGTTACTCTGGCAATCATAATCAAGGTTATGTTCCCATTACTGTTACTCAAGGACATTTTTTATCATGTGAAAGATCACTTCTAGCAAATACCCACCTGTTTTTTTTTCTATTAAAACAAATACAAAGAATATGAAATACGTATATTCAGAGCAATGGATTCTGATCCCATCAGCTAAGTGACATAGCGGTACAAATCTTACTTCTGAGTAACTAACCATGTAATCTTTTTGTATTTGCCAGCCTTATTGTCCTCTACTTCAGCATCTCAATGATTAAACTATAATGAACACCCATAAACCTATATATATATTTGTTGTAAATGAAAAGGCCTTCATATTCAGGCGTGTCAGTGTACTTATTCTGATAACCAAAATATGTCCAACTAGATATTCTGATTGTGGACATCCCATGTATGGATACAACGGGCACAATGCTTTTGACCAATATAGGACACATATCATAAGATGTTTATTACAACTTTCATGTTGAGAGTTTACCAAACTAGGATGTTATGGCCACCTTTGTTCAACATTTACAGTATATAATACATTTACAGTCTATTTACAGTATATAATACGGTACCTGATTTCACAAACCCATCAGATGACACAGGAAACCATACATTTGATGACCTTGCCAAGGCTACCTTGGTAAGCTCTGTACAAGTCAGCAAAACAGACTTCATGATACATAGTTCAGGCGGGAAGATGAATGGTTTAACACCTTTAAAAATGATTGTTTAATCATTAAAACCCATAATTTGGGCCTTAATGGGGCAGAAAAGTAATTTATAAGGATTAATCTCTATGAAGCATGTCCCTAAGCAATGCTTGTCTTTGAGGTTCATATACCTGGAAGTACTACCAACCAAGGCTCCTGTCTAGAGATTTTCCTCACTACAGCCTAAATGCAGACCCACAAACAAACAATTTACCTAAAAACCTAAATAAACAAAAAACAGAAATTGCTAGACATTTTAAATAGTTATTGTAAAATAAAGAATAACCTGTTATCAAAGCATAATGCACTGAATGCAATATAGCAAAATATAATAGGTTAATTATGTTTTGTATTGAATTAAATGCTCACACATTGTGATCACCCTATAAAAAATGCATAAATAATTATGTTTGGCTATGTTTGTAGATATTGGGAGTTGATTTGCATGACATTTTTATTTTAAATGGAAAGAGGATTATTTCAGGAAAGGAAACATATTTTAATTTTCTAATAATGGCAACAGTAAATATATTGAGATAAAAATACATACAACTACTCAAACTCTGTTCTAGGTTGATTCACATTCAGATGTTCTTTGCTTTAATTAAGCTGTCAGAAGGAACATTTTCACAAAGCATCTGACAGACTATCAACTTTCTTCTTAAAATTAGTATTCTGGTGAATAATTTCAATTTATTTGGACATTGGCCCAAAATGCCTGCTGAAGTGGATTATTGCTATGCCTATAAATACCCACCAATCCATCACTGCCAAACAGCAATGGGAACGCAGATGAAGATCACCCAGATCAATTAGTCATTATACAATTTTGCAGGTATGGGACTGTAGGTCGATTAACTTTATAAAAGGATTGGTAAATCTATTAAGAAATTGTAACTGTAACTGTATAGTCACTATGAAAAATCTCTTGTTGCAAGTGTGGTATCATTGTTAGTGGATCTATGTCATGAAGCAACGGGAAAACCTGTGAACATAATATATCCCAAAAGAGCATTCCATATTCAGAAGAAAATGTAAATCTTGTAACATTAAACAACCAACAAGTCAAGAGAAATATTTTGGACTTGTGCCATAGAGCTATAACACCCAATCAACAAAGGTCCCCAATCCGATTTACAGTTCACTCTTGTAGAAATACCCTAAATGCAAGTAAAACATACTTTCAGAGACCACAGCAAATGACCACAATTTAAACTTGGAAATACCTACAGCTAATTCTAGGATTGTGGATGGCATTTTTGGTAGTCACACTCAATAGCTAGAGGCAAACATGGTTCTAGTTGGCCATCCTCTTGACCACTGGCAATTCCGCCCTTCATAAACCTAATAATTTGTTAGTTACACATCTGCAGTTGATGATTGCATTTAAACAGGAGCCTTCATCAAATGGGCATCAATCAATGTGGGCTGTATGACCTAAGAATAGTTAGGTGTTTAGAGATTGACAAAGTATGTCATTGAATTAAGTTAAAGTATCTTCTTCCTAATCTGAGTATTTTTACAGCACTGTGTTTTGATATCTCTATGGAGAGAGCAGGAATTCAACTATACAAAGAGAGCTTTGTTGTAAAAAGAATAAGTAAACAATTACGTTACAGCAAAATGTCTTAGTTTAATCATGACTTTTTGTGTCTTTATGCTTTGGTCCCTTTGTGTCCATTGTTTTCACGTGTAAATGATCTTTTGTTTTCATTTAAAAAAGGGCTCCTTGCGTTGAACAGGGAGAACCTGATAAGCTAGTGACTGTTCTAGCGGCTATAGATAATGCTTCTTCTAGATTCCATCAGATGAAATGAGCAGTTGAGTTTTTTCAGCTTTGGTGGTTTGTAACTTGATGCAATAAAACCTGATCAACTCCACACGCATTTCATAGGACTTATTTTCCTGTTTAATGCCATACCCCATTCATACCCACTGCTTAAATTACACATTAACATAACTTTTTATTTTGTGGTACACTGTATTTTATAATGTCACTACCATTCCTTTTTTTTGGACTATTGTCAATCAATCTCTCTTACTATTCTCATTTATGTTCCCAATTTATATGACCATACCTATTATGCTTTTACTGAGAAAAGTTCATTGTAAATCATCACATCCCCTTACTGCTTGTCATCTTACGTGTTAGCCTTCCTATATTCTTCCTAAAAGTGCTCATTGCTCAATTCAATCATTAAAAAAGTCTTTTAAATCCAGTTTAAATGTCTTATGTTTCCAATGCAATCCTCTTTTGCGGGCAGCTGGGATAATGGGACAGTTTGGGAGATCCTCTGATCTCTCTTTACCGGACCAGAGGGCTGTGAAATCGATGGAGGTGTAGTCTTTATTACCGCTCCCATGTGGCCACCTCACAAAACCGTCTGCAACTGAGTGCTGCAAGGTTACTCTTATCCACTCGGCAGTCTCATTATTTTCCAGCTATTGCTTATTTGTGTGTTACCTCCAGAGTGCAAAGTCTAACATTCTCACAAAGTCAGAAGCAAAGTATATAAAATTGAAAAGTTAAAGGGAAAACCAATTAATATTTTTGCCAGATCTGTAAGCTAACAGCACCTGAGTAAGTCTGGATGTCTGGCAGTAATGTAACAATAATGGGCATTACAATTTTTACTATGTTTACATCTTTTTAAGTATTAAGAATTACAAGACGTTGACGTTGAAGTGCAGTGACCATGAGTTCCTACCACAGACTCAGGCTCCACTTAATGGCTATATAAAAAGGTATAAAGTTATTTATAAAGACTATTTGGTTCTAATAATATGAGTCAGAAGCCAATTGCTAGAGTAAAATGCAGCTTCACATAATAATTAAAAACCTTGGAGGTGCCCTTTTCAGACGTAATGATCTTTGAGGTTTTGAAAGCATATATATGTGTGTCTCTACGGATGTTGAAGCTTCTTTGGAATGGATTAGCTATTCGAAGTGGAGGTAGCCCCCACTAAACACACAGTGGAAGACAGTCATAGAGTGAAAGTAAGGAGGGTCTTGCTGGATACGAGACACACATTATTGTTTTTTTAGTCATGCTATAAAGGAAGCCGTGTACAGGCGACCCATAGTGGTTAACACTATGAGTAGGACTAGCAAGTAGTATGTATGTATTCTGAGTATTTTGAGATGATTGATTGGATGATTTAAGTATAATTAATAAAAAATTAGTATTTTAGGTCTGTCGGGTTTATTTTAATAATCAGGGATTTAGTTCCCACTATTGGTATCTCCATATACTAGGAAACTGTTATTTGTATGCAGCCTTAACCTCATAGTAACTTGTGCAACTTACTCAAAGGCCTGTCCAATGTCAATTTCTAATTTAGACTCAACTGTCTATCTTGACAGCATTAGTATAGTAAAACATTTTTTTTAAAATGTGGTGGTCTCTGTTATAATAAAATCACAGTACCTCTAGGCAGCTTGAAGAATGGGGTACGAACACAATGAAATCAATACAAAGTGCAATGATTACGTTTTGGATATTTGTATAACCCCTAGTATTATACTGGAGTCTTTTGGTGTAGAAATAAAAGAAACATGACATCAAAATGAGGATTTAAAGCATACAGTCTAACAGACATAAATAACGATGCTATTTTAGATGCTTTCTTCTGAACTTCCTGATGGAAGGACATTTCAAAGGTTGCAACTTCCACTGAACGCCTGACAAATGA
This sequence comes from Spea multiplicata, assembly GCA_009364415.1. Lineage (NCBI taxonomy): Eukaryota > Metazoa > Chordata > Amphibia > Anura > Pelobatidae > Spea > Spea multiplicata. The sequence goes on from VKOC01006231.1 coordinate 21,009, forward strand.
TAAAAGGGTGTTTGAAAGAGCTGGCAGATTTTCTTGTTGAATTTATAGCTTGAAATAAAAAAAAACAGTGTAGAGTTAGACATGGGAGGTTAAGAATACTGGTACAACAGTAGCAGGCCTTTCATATCCAGAAATTTCATTGGTAAAACCAGAACAGATGAACGGTGCTGATGCATTAGCAGACCTCATCGTTAGAAGGCAGAAACAACAGAAGGCAGGGGCTTGGCTGTGAAACATGTCGCTGGGTGATGCTAACAGCAGTCATGGTGGGATTGAACCGAACAGATGTCATAAATATAACATTTAATCGGCTCATTCATAGAATCAAGTAAAATGTTTATTGCGTCCTTACCCGTGTTTGCTCTGTATTTCCTTTCTCACAGTGCATAAATGTATTTTTAAGTCATGTGTACAGAATCAACAATTAGCAGGCTTGCTTTATAGCCTTTAAGCGGCAGATGCTCTCAAATGGCGGAAAATAACTGTTTAATATGTAATTAAGTGTACTTTAGCCCCAACTGTGTGTAATTGTCATAGGTATCCTTTGAAAAGTTAATGTATGGTAATGCTAATCTCCGTGGAAAAAAGTACAATGGGCCTACTCACCCATGTCATTGTAGTTTCCACCAGCTGATGCTTGGATCGACATGCTGGGTTATGGTTTCTAATCATACAATGTGTGGTAATTAACACAGAAGCATTCCTTACATAAGTATACAGGATCAGCTTTTATATTAGTCTAAGGATATTTGCTCACAATTTCACTATCCCATAAGTGTATACGATTACCGTAAGTATGTATATTTTCTTCCTACGCTTTTAAGCGAAACAACTACTTTCTTGATTATTTCCAATTTTAATCCTTGTACCTATACATAACATCATTATCTATTTTTTTTCTTGAACTTAACTGTTGTTCTACCCTTTCATAGATACAATAATCAGGCAACAAAAAGGTCAGAGAATTGCGTGTAATGTAAACTGTACCAGTAAAACTGAACAAAATTGTACAACTATGCAAACAACAAACATAAAGACCATCTCTTGCTGTTATAATATATGGAGGTCCTGTGCTAAGCTATCTCCGGGAAAAGGGAAAAGGGTGTTTACGCTAATATTAGATAAAACATCTGTAGACTTTTGTCGCTTACCGGATATTGCGTTATCGCATATGTGGCCAGATAAAATTCGGACAGACTTGAGACTTGTAGCTGGCCATATTCTAATAGCAACAACACTCTTATTAGTGTATAATTGGAAATAGAAAATATATTGATAAATGAAAACCTTTTCTATAGCCTATCCGGTAAGATGCTGAAGGTTGGAAGGCTGTTCTGAGGTAGCTAAATTGACCAGATCACACTTACAAGTAACGTTAGATACATTGAATCCCTGGGGCTGAAGATCCAGAGGATACTGGAACAGCAGGAAAGTCCTGGGAAACAGTGCTGAAAACACCCACTTCTTCTTACTTGCAAGCTTTCTCCATGTCTCCCCGCACTTACCTTATAACTCTCCTTTTCTCTTCTTAGATGCTTTTCTTCATTCTTCTACTATCTCTCTCTACCACTTATTCACACTTTCATTATAGCTGAAAAGAGTACTATGACAACATAAGGGCAAAAGGCAAGTCCTAAGAAGGAAAATACATCAGATGGATTGTTTGGTCTTTATATCTAATGATTTATAATTTGTCACGTATATATCAAACATATCAATGATAAGGTCATGTGAATCTGTGCTGTAACACCTCTACTTTTCATATGTGCCTTTTGTAATTGACTTTAACAAAAAAATCTCTTGTTAATAACTGTCCAAAAAATAATTATACCAAACACGTCCAAGCTATTAATGACAAGAAGTGTCTCGCCAAATGCCAGTACTGAACACCTTCAAAAAAGGAGTTTAAGAGAGAATACTGCTGGGTTGTGCAGAGTTGATTTTAAAATTCTCACAAACATAATTCATTTTACAATCCACTCATGGGGTTGTTGACTCCTGAGAATGTATGAAACAACAAGTGTAGTTTTCCACAAATCATTTATTTTAGGATGCATGATGTCATTTTTGTTATCTTATGAATTGATGATTCTTGACTGTGGAGTGATTTATTAATCTGCTGTATGTGACGCAGGGCTCACTTATGCCGGCTATATGGGGTCATGCACTTTTGTCATGACATTGACAATGCTACTTGCTTGTTTATTATTTGATTATAATTTGAATATCAGGATTCCATATTGATATTCGGTGCAGGGTTTCTCCTTTTTGTAGTATTTTCAAATTGTGTTTGTGTCCCTGCTTCAGCGTTCCATCTGCGGTTCATCTACATGTTGGCATGTTGCGGGATGTTGCCATATTTTATTATTTTAATATCTGCCTTTCCAATGAATGTTGTATGCGCATTATACAGCTGAAGAAGAAAAGTTTTTTTCAAAATGGGTCCTATGGTGCTAGCCTGGTCAGGCCTTTACATCTGTCTAAAGGGCTAAATAAATAAACACAAATAAATACAAACATAAAGGCTAAATGTAAAATTTTAAAAAGAGCCTCATGATAGGTTTTTATTTTAAATGATGTGCTTCTTAGGGTTATTTATTTTTAAAAAGTGAACAAAAACCCTTTGTATGCTTAAGTGATTGGTCTCATTGGTGACAACGCCTCTGTGACTTCATTATACAGCATTTTTAATAGAAATTGTCTTGAAATAAATAATGATTGGAGCAATTCCAAAATCTAGACAATGTTAGTATGAAAACAGCCAAGTAAATGTAAAAACTTTATCAAATTTTAGCGTACCTTGAAATAAGAGGTTTCCAGCAATTGCCTCTATCAAAACATGTTTACTATGCTGCTCTTCTATTGAAGGCATATGGTAGAAAAATTAACACATGAACATTCTTTTTATTTCAGTTGTAACAGAAAAAAACATCACATGAGAGAATAAATTGTGCTGAACACTAACAAGCATTTAGCAGTGTTTCCGCTTACCTCCTACATAGGGAATGTCATAAATGCTCCCATCCAAACCTGCTCAGATATTTACTAAGATGCAGCTTTTCCACTAAAATGGGATCCCAAGCAATGTTCCCTCCAATTTTTAGCAGAAGAAATCTTATGTTGTGCAATTTTCTCCTGCTCAAAAAGGTATATGCTCTTTATCTAAATTAAATAACCTATGGAAACATTGCAATCTAAGTATAGATCAACTGAAAAATCACGTTAACTCAGCATTGAAAATCAAATAAATAATGCACAGAAACCCTTTATTACAGGACACAGGATTATACCCAGAACACCCTACACAAATATACTCTACCTCAACAAATGCCTGCCCATAAACAAACATACATGAACACTTTCAAAACACAAGCATACACTTTCCCTGTTCTTATAATTTCTCCCCTATCTCTAGGGCCGGCCGAAGACTTAACGCCGCCTGGGGCGAAGTTTAAAATGCCGCCCCCCCACGCCGACGCCGGGGGGGGCGGCATTTTAAACTTCGCCGACGCCACCCCCGCCGGTACTTACCTTTAAAGAGTCCTGCCGCGAGTCTCCCTGCTCTGCCACGGTGTTGGCTTGTAATGCTGAGTGCCGGGAAATTGAGGCCACTTCCGGCGCTCAGCAATACAAGCCGGCACCGAGACCGAACAGGCAGGGAGACTCGCCGTAGAGGAGAGAGAGGGGGGCGCCGAGCGGGTGAGCGAAAACCACTCGGCGCCCCTCTCTCTCTCTTCCGCTTCAGACAAAAAAAAAAACGCTTTGGGCGAAAAAGTGCGCCCCTTCTAAAGTGCCGCCTGGGGCAATTGCCCCAGTCGGCTCCATTGTAGGGCCGGCCCTGCCTATCTCAATTCAATTACTCATCTTTCTCATTATCTCTTCAGTTTCCAGTTACCCCCTTTTGTCTCTTCTTTCTCGTTATCTCTTCCCTTTTAGTTTATCACCCTTCTCATTATCTCTCCTCCCTTTTCTCTTTATCACTCTTCTTTTTTATCATTATCTGTTCTCTTTATCTGTTTCTCACCATTTTCCCTGTCCCTACCCTTTCTGTTTACCTCCTCTTTCTCTCCGCTTTCTATCTCTCCCATTCTCTTTATCTGTCCTCATTCACTTTATCTCTTACCTTTTCCCTATCTCTCCAATATCTCATCATCTCTCTTCTTTCTCTTTACCTCTTTCCTTTCCCCCTACCAATCCCCTTTCTCTCTCCTGGTATCTCTCCCCTATACCATTTTCTTTA
>VKOC01006232.1:0-20931 GCA_009364415.1 Spea multiplicata
GTGGCAGCATATCTCGGGAGGGGACAGAGTGGCAGCAAGTCTATTAAAAAACTTTTTCTTAAAAAAAGCACCAAACTTTTAGGGTGGCCTATATACGGGGGTGGCCTATATCCGAGCCAATACGGTATATTTGTGTGCAATTCCATCCTGTAAGTGGATTGGTGCTTTTTATAATTATTTTTAGAATCTGGAAGTAAAGAATCTGCTTTTATTGGGATGAGCATGTTTTAATCAGTTCATGTTAGGGACCCTGGGAATTTAGCTAGCTTAATGTACAGGGCATATGTATGAGTGTGGGTGGGTGTGCAGTGATTGGTGGGTGCATGGCGTAGGGGTGGGCAGTCAGAGGTGATATAGGGTGACCTTTAGGTGACCTAGGTCATTGCCATTTTGACAACCGGCTAGCTGCCGCTTCCCTCCCTCCCTTTATTTTCTTCTGTTAGTACCATGTTCTTTCTTTTCTTTGTCGCAGCAGGCAGGTGGCGTATCCTTGTCTGTCAGGAGTTGTTGATGGTGGTTGTGGAAGGTGGTGTTAAGGACGGAAGGCGGGTCTCAATCCTCCCCTAACCTCTTGTGGTAAGGTCAATGACCTTGGTCGTGCCCACAGAGCTTATGGTCGGCTGGTGGTAAGCACTGGTAGATGGCAGCACAGGGGCTCTTTATTGTATTGGACGAGGGGGGAGGTGAGTACCTCGGTGGATGCAAGAATGGAAGTTGGGCCGGCAAGGACGGAGTTAATCATCAGTACTGTGTTAGTTTTTGAGGTTGTCGGTAAAAATTATTTATGTTTAAGTGTGTTTTCTCTTAACATAGGCTAACACAGTATGGTTTGTTTTTGGTAATAAAGCTGTGGCCATATACAGTTGTCTGCGTATTATTTGGGTAAGTGGTCAGTGGTGTGTTTGTGTCTGTTTGTTTTTCCCGGAGCAACATCCACACTTCTTCATACATGAGTGCAACATACATTCTATATAACATTTTTTGTTGGTCAGAACATACTACACTATTGTTTTTCATTTTAATTTGCATAACTGCCCCATTGTGTTTTTTCTAAGCCCCAAACATAAATCAGGTTTTATCCTCAAGTTTGAAAGAAGATATTGATAGAATCTAAAATTCATCACTCAAAAAACTACAACATCTAGTATTGTTATTATGTATTGTTTTACATAGTGCCATCATATGCCGTAGTGCTATACAATGGGTAGACAGGACATAACAAGTAGTACATAACAATTTGACTTACAGAAACAACAAGCTCAAACAAGCTTACTGTCTAGAGACTATAACACAATTCACTGAAAGTAAGTCCCTCGGACTACAGCTCTCGAAAAACAAACAAAAAAAACTTGTGGATAGTGCTGCTGTATTTGATGGTGCTATAGAAATCAATAACTAAAATAAATAATGTGGCCAGCCGTGACTGACCCCAGTGATTGTACTCCAGCAGTAGCCCTATACAGACGGGTTGCTCAAGTATGGTTTGCATTACTAAAATTACTTTTAGACTGTAAGCTCGTTTGAGTAGGGCGCTCAGGGACCTAGGTCCATACAGACAACTCTAATTACCCAGAGCGCCCAATGATGGTATTCAGGAGATATTGCGCAGTAGCGGAGTCGGACAGGGCCTGGTGCTGGGTAACCACACTCCCCCGAGTGTTGAGTAGCCATATACCAGGGCCCTGACATAGCAGCCGATGATGTCCAAAAAACTTGGTGATATCCTACAGGCACCCTGGAGCAGGCATTAAGATATCTCGAAAGAGAAATGTGCAGGATGCTGCGGGCTGGGAGTAGGGAAGCTAAGCAGAGTAACAGCAGAAACATAGCAAGCAAGGGGGCGGAGCAAGGAACAGGGAGACCGAGCAAGAAACATAGCCATAAGAGACATACATGATACAGGATACAACAAAGGACAGGGAACAAGGCAAGGAACACAAGGGATGGAGTGAGGAGCCGAGATCCTCAGACACTTCTCCTTTAAGCAAGGATAGGATATCTTAACTAGGACATGGGGAGAGGAAAGAGGAATCCAGATCCTCAGATGATTCAGGGAAAAGAGGGCAAAGGTACATAAAATACAGACACACAAATATACAGGAACTAGGACTAGGACTGTATGATAACAACTGGAGATTCAGTCACATCATATGGCCATAGTATGCTTAGCCCACCACTAGGCCAAAGTACTCCAATATTCTGTGGGTCCTAGCATTAAACCCTGCCTACTGAATACTAATAAACTGAAACTAAACATTAAATCTAAACACAGAACAGAGATAAAAACATACCTAGAGACTGCTGACTGAGACAAACAAAACAAACAAGTGGGGCACACCTTATAAAGGAAACACAGCAGGACTGAAACAAAGTATCAGACAGGGGAACTGTAGCGAGACAGGGGAAACTAGAGATAAGCAGCTCCGCAGCCTGAATGGGGTCTGACAAGGGCCCCCTTCACCAAGTCAAATTTTTATGTTATGCACTACATGTCTACCCATTGTACAGCTCTGCGGAATAAGATGGTGCTCTATAAATCAATAAATAACAATGAAGCATGCCATCACTGCACTTAATTATAACAGTACTGTCAGTACTGACCTAAAATAGCCTACGATCAGTAAACTTTTTTTTGTCATGCTTTTCATCTGCCTGGCCTTAATCCACAGTAATCCTCTTTTTTTATTAGAGAATGTCATATGCAGTTATATCTGCAGTGCCATCTACACAGAATATTAGGGTACAATTGTGCATCTGTAAGTTTAAACAAATCAAAGCTTGCAGTCCTCGTATTCTGGTGTATTTAACACTTTAACTTAATTCTGTGGTGGGATCATCATTCCTAGTGATTATTTAATCAAGTTAAACTTTACCTTGCCATGAATTGTTAATTGTTAGACGGAAATATTCTTAAAAGTTTCTGTTTTTGTTATTACTCCTTCAATAAAACAAATAAAGGACAGATCTGTTAAGGATTCGAATTCATTTAACACCAATCCTGTGCAGTATACATTCTTTAAAGAAACATCCACAAAAGAGAACAATTAATGGTTATTAAATGATACATGATAGTGTATTAGTGTTGCTTAGATACATTTTTGAAGAAATATTTCATACCTTCCCAAATCCTCCCTTTTTTGACAGCATTCATTTTGAATGAGGGAAGTAAGGTCGGGACAGGAGAGTGAATAGTAAAGAATTTATCACAAAATGCACAAGTAAAAAAAAAAGGTATCAGCAATTTTTGCTTGATGCAAATTAAGGCTTAGCTGTGAAGTGTATTAAAAAACCTCAGATACTCCAATTCACTTACGGCACATTATTTCTGATACAAAGCACATACTGCTAGGTTTTTCAGTAGGAGTGGAATTTAGAGCAGCCAGGATTTGGGTACGTATGATGGCCAAGATATAGTTAGTAAGTATTACTGGTGTAGAGGTACTCTGTTTATGACAAGAAAGAGCGGCAGCATTCGTATTCTTGGTGCTGGAGAGGTAGGAGACAACATAGTTGAATCGAGACAGGAAGAAAGCGCACCTAGCCTGCTGAGGAGAGATAACCTTTTAGCCTAGAGAAGTAGGTTAAGTTTTGTGGTCTGTCAAAATCAGGGTCTGTATGGTTGTACCCTCAAGCAAGTGTCGCCACGCCATGAGGGCCAAAATAGTAGCCAACACCTTATAATTACATTCCGCAGAGGAAAGTTTTTTGGACAGGTACCCACATGGATGTAATAGGCCTTCGACATGGGCATTGAGACAGAAGGGAGCCTACTCTTGTCTCAGATGCATCTACCTCAAGTATAAAAGGGAGAGCTAGATTTGGGTGGTTCAGTATAGGAGGTGTGGCAAAGGCAGTCTTGAGAGACTCAAATGCCTGTACTGAAACCAGGCACCATGAGCTGGCATTTCTATCTATATGGGTCATGTCCATTAGGGATTTCCTGATGTTGCCTTTAAACCTTTGCCCCTCTAGCTTATGAATATGTCCTCTTGTTGTGGTAGTAAGTCTCCTTTTAAATAAGCTCTCTTCCTTTATCTTGTTGATTCATTTTAAATATTTTAATGTTTCTATCATATCCCCCCTGTCACATCTTTCTTCCAGGCTATATATGTTAAGATCCTTGAACCTGTCCTGGTAAGGTTTATCCTGTAATCCATGAACCATTTCAGTAGCCCTCCTCTGAACATATCTCTATCCTTCTGGAGATACGGTCTCCAGTACTGTACACAATACTCCAAGTGAGGTCTCACCAGTGATCCGTGCCATGGCATGAGCACTTCCCCTCTTTCTTCTGCTAATACCTCTTGCTATACAATCAAGCATTCTGCTAGAATTTCCTGCTGCTCTACTGCATTGTCTACCTACCTTAAAATCCTCAGAAATAATTACCCCTAAATCCCTTTCCTCGCATTGAGGTTAGGACAGTATCAAATATTCTATACTCTGTCCTTGGGTTTTTATGCCCTGGATGCATTATTTTAAATTTATCCACATTAAATGCCATTTGCCACAGCTCTGACCATTTTTCACGTTTACCTAAATCATTTGCCATTTGGCTTCTCCCTCCATGAACATCAACCCTGTTGCAAATGTATGTATCGTCAGCAAAAAGACATACATTTCCATCAAGACCTTCTGCAATATCACTAATAAAAATATTAAAGACAATGGGTCAGAGTGCAGATCCCTGAGGTACCCCACTGGTAACAAGACCTTGCTCTGAATATAAGCCATTGACTACAACCCTCTGTTTTCTGTCACTCAGGCACTCCCTAATCCATTCATCAACATTGGGATCTAAACTCAGAGATTGCTGTTTATTTCTTAGTTTATTTATAAGTTTTCTCTGTGGCACAGTGTCAAAGGACTTACTGAAATCCAGATCCGCAACGTCTACTGCACCACCTTGATCAATGACTTTAGTCACCCAATCAAAAAAATCTATAAGATTTGTTTGGAATGATCTTCCTGAGGAAAACCCATGTTGTTTTTGACCTTGAAAGCCATGTGACTTCAGATGTTCAACAATCCTGTCCTTTAACATTGTTTCCATTAATTTCCCCACTACAGATGTAAGACTTACTGGCCTGTAGTTGCTAGGGTGACCGCATTTTTTTCTGCCATTCAAGGACACACTATGAAGCAGATGAGATCTCACACACAGGATTGAGGCTGCCCAGGACCCGGGACTTAGTTGCCCGACTCCTCCCTACTGCCTTTTTTGTGATTGGGCTCAACATATTCTAATCCAATCCCCTTGGAAGACTCCCGTTACCAATTGTTTGTTATATAAATCAGTTAACGGTTTTGCTAGTACACCACCAAGCTCTTTTAGTAACTTGGGGTGTATCCCATCAGGCCCCATCGACTTATGGCAGTCTTTTTTCCTAACTGAGGTCCCATTCCCTAATTTTCATTTGTAAAAACTGAACCAAAATATTCATTGAGACAGTCAGCTAGACCTTTATCCTCTTCTACATACATTCCTTGTTTTGTTTTTAATCTAACTAATAATCTGTGTTTTACTTTCCTTTTCTCATTTTTATATCTAAAAAAATGCTTTATCTCCTGGCAGCAGGTCAACACAAGGGCAAATGTGGCAAGGGACAGCAGGGGCAAGTATGGCAAAGAGCTGCAGGTGAGCAGAGTGGCAAGTGTGACAAGGGGCTACAGGTCAGCCAAGGGGAAAATGTGGCAAGGGGCAGCAGGCTTCCTAGGAGCACATCAGGTCTACAAAGTACATAACATCAGGAAAAAATTGCCAACTTAAATTACAGCTGATTTTTTTCCAAACTTTGTTATTTTTTGGCCTTACATTTACAATTCTATAGCTATTTTAAAGTTGTTATTATTAATTTTTACTGTTGCAAGCATGTAAAATGTTTCCAGGGACACACATGTTCCATGTGGTGCAGAAATAGCATGCCACGTGTAGCCTGACAGTATGTAGGATGCACACACACACCAATTCATTAATCAGGGTGGAGATGTCATAGGACTTGCCATGATTAATGAATTATGAATGTTTCATATGGATGCTGTGTAGCATTTTGAGTTAGAAACAAGGGATTTCTAGTGCAATCTTTGTTGTTGTTGTTGTTGTTGCTATTACTGGACATATTTGAATAGGAGTAGACTTATCAATTGTCTGATATGTTATTATTGCTGTATTGGTTCTGTTATCTCATGTGATTTGAATAAAAATGTTTAATGGAAATACACTTTTTAGTAAACACATGCCATAGCTTTACTTTTATTCCCATAAAAAATATCAATATGTAATGTGCAGTCAATTAACCCCTTCGTAACAATGACTGTAATTTTCTTCTTTCTCATTTATTGAACCCACACAAGTTATATATATTGGTTTTTTTTCAGGACAAGAAGGGCTTTAGATGTCATTATTTTGATTGTATCATATCATTTACTATAAAAAAGTATAAATTATGGTGAAAATTGAGAAAAAAAGGACATTTTCTGACTTTTAATTGAAAAATATTTTACTCATCTATACAAACTAACGAAAAAAAAGTGCTAAATAGATTATACTAGATTATACTATTCTATAGATAAGTGTTTAATAATGCTTCTACCACCCCCCTAAATTTAAGTGGAAGGGTTTTCTATCACCTTTAACCACCATAACTTGTTATTTCTTGTGCTTCCCCAAGCCTAAAGTATTAAGCCAGTATCACAACCTCATGCTGACAATTCCCATTAAGGACAAAACAGTTGTCCATGAGTGGTGATCTGGCTAGTGCACCTCTTACCCGAGTTTTGTCTAAAGGCTGTCTTGTACAGTGGGCATTTACTTTCAAGGGATCTATGTATAAAGTGGATATAGAGGCAAACGGTGATCATTGTTGACCTTGTTTGCATGTGCCTACCCAGAATCCCTTGTGGTTGTGGCAGCACCGTGAGATTTCTGAGGGAAAAAACAAGCTTTCTGGCTTGTCTGGTGTCTGTAGATGAGTGCTTAATAATGCTTCTACTAGGGATGCACCTATATATATATATATATATATTGTTCCTTCCCCTGGGGGCATGGCCAGAGAAGTTGTTTGAGAGGAAGCAACAGGGCTGTAGTCTGGGGTAGTCAGGTAAAGGTAAGGGGGTTGGGGAGGATTTATGAGCAAGTATGTGTGATTAGGGGAATGAATGAGTATCTGTAAATGAATATGAGTGTGTGTGGGGGGATGGCATAGGGACAGTGGCATTGCTGCGGTGGTGCAAGAGGGGTTATTCCTTGCCCCCCTGTTAAGCCCCCGCCAAATTTGGGACCACCCATCGGACACTGTATGTCTGGATTGCCCGGGACAGTCCGTGTGAATATGTAGATGAATTGTCTGAATGAAGGAGAGTATGAATTAATGTGTGGATGAATTGACTGAATGAAAGTGTGAATTAGTGAGTGACTGTAAAAGTGTTTGTGTGTATCAGATGTATAATTATGGAATGACATAGATGGCACTAGCAGGGTGTTTGAGCCTTCGGGCCAAGATGGCACAGGCAGGTTATTTATGGGACAAAGATGGCACAGGCCGGGCTGTTTGGGGACAAAGTTGACTTGTGCTGGGCTGTTTGGGGACAAAGATGGCAAATCCTATGTGTGTTGTCTGGGTGCTGGTCAGGTTCTATGTGAGCAGTGTGGACGCCTGGGCTGGCTTTGGGGCGTGCAACCTGTGATCTATGCCTGTAATTTTGGTTTTTTTCCCCATGTTTTTATGTGAATTACAATTGATCTATCACTGCAAAGCTGGGTTTTTGTGTTATTCTGTAGATCCATACCTGCTATGCTATGTTTCCATACATTATTTATATATACCTGCAAATACAGGGTTTTTATGTCTGCAGTGCTGTTTCCATGTATTTGATCGATACCCTCAGTGCTGAATTTACATGTGCTTCCCATCTGCTATATTTCTATACATTATTATTGTATACCTGCAAATACAGGATTTGTATGTCTGATTCTGATTATTTGATCTATACCTATGTCACGGATCTGCATAGTCTGACCGACTACCTACGCTGACTTGTGCTCCCTTAGCCTGTGACAACACACTCTTTCCCAGGTTTCCCAGTCACTAGCCGAGACTCAGTGTAGGGTATAACCAAAACGAAGACTGATTTATTTCTCACACACATGGCTGGATATATCCAGCAAAACACATTAACATAATCAAGATATTGGTATACAAACCGCCCCCTCCCAGAGACAAAAGGGGCAGTAAACGGATTAACAGTACAATAGGGTCCCAACCTCCACTATCTATTACTGGTACAATAGGGTCCCAACCTCCACTATCTATTACTGGCCCAAATCAGTTCCAAGGTTTGGCCTGGGTAAATGTCTGTAGTGGTGGAACTGGGGGAGGGGGGGAAGACTGACTTATACAACATTAAACTAAAGCAAAGGGGTTGTCACTCCCTGGTTAAAATTAATATATGTCGCCAGCAGGGTCTAATATTAAAATATATTGGCAGCAGGATCTAATATTAAAGAAACTGCCAGTTTAGCTGTTATTTTCAAATCATATTTCAATCATAGTCTTTACTTCAAAGAGAAGTACTTATTATGCACGTCTAACACGTATATGTGATGGGGCCATCACAAAAATCAATCATAAAGGGGCTTGCTGGGGGCACTAATACAAATAGTGGTGGCTGGAGGCGATCATATAAGGGTGTGGGGGCACCACACTAATCAATACTAAAAGGGTGCTGGTTGAGGCACAGGGCCTGCACCACCTTTAGGCTAGGTTTCCACTTGGTTTTTTTCTGCTAAAAACGCCCATAAAAACGCCAATAGCGCCACCTGGCGTTTTTTTAGTGAAAAAACGCTGCAGCCAGATGTTAGCTGTTCTTCAATAGGAAATCGCAAAATGCCATTTCCACTTGGCGTTTTTCTGTTTGGCGTTTTTTCAGTCCTGTTTGGCGTTTTTCTGCTTTTTTGGGCTCTGTGGCAGTTTTTCAAAATCGCAGCATGTTGACACTCTGGCGTTTTTTGCAAGGAAATCCTGGCGTTTTTCTCCAATAGAAGTCTATGGGAGAGAAAAAACGCCATGAAAAAGCCATGTGGGTTTTATGCCTTGGCGTTTTTTATGGCGTTTTTCCCACAGTTACAATGCAGAGGATGGACCCAGTATCTGTGTGTCCTATGAGAAATAGGCTGGAACCAAACAGTTTCACACAAAACAAAGTTCATATTGAATTTTACACCATTTGGAACAAACATGCCATTACAAACAAACATACGCGACGCGTCAACTGGATCCTGCGTGCCAAAAGCAACAGCAAACAATTTGCACCATCATTTGGGGCAATCTTCTTAGAGGAGCAGACATTCGGAAAAGCATGCCTTACAAACCACAGAAAAGAGAAAAAAGGGTCCGCCGGGGCGTTTAAGTAGAACTCTACCAAGTAAATGACATCAGGAGAGGGCAGATACTTGCTATTTACCCTAATCCCTTTTAGCTGGGTGAAACATCTAACTTGTAAAGGCTGGAAAAACTGCCTAAGGTCAAAAAAAGCAATTTCCACAGAAAGGCTAAAACGCCAGAAAAAACTCCAGAAAAAACGCCAAAACGCAGGAAAATGCAGTGGCAGTTTTCTTGGCGTTTTTCATCAAGAAAAAAACGCAGGACAAAAACCCAAGTGGAAACCTAGCCTTAGGCAAAGTAGGCACCCGCCTAGGGTGTCAGTATGGCAGAGCCTGCCCTGGTGTGTGTGTTTGGGTGTCAGTGTGTCAGAGCCTGTCCTGTGTGTGTTGGGCGTCAGTGTTGTCAGAGCCGTCCCTGCGTGTGTGCTTGGTTGGCAGAGCCTGTCCTGGGGTGTGTGCTGGATGTTTGGTGTGAGCAGAGCTTGTCTGGTTGTGTGTTTGCGGTGTCAGTTGGCAGAGGCCTGTCCTTTGTGTGTTTGGGCCGTCAGTGTGTCAGAGCATGTCCTGGTGTGTGTTTGGGTGGCAGAGCCTGCCTGGGGTGTGTCTGGATGTTGGTGTGGCAGAGCCTTTCCTGGTGTGTGTATTTGGGTGTTGGTGTGGCAGAGCCTTTCATGGTCTGTGTGTTTGCGTGTTGGTGTGGCAGAGAATGTCCTGGTGTTTGTTCCTGGCACTTAACTTACAGTAGGAACTATTTAATTTTTACTTATCCAGAGATAAAACACACCCTTGAATTTGTAGTGACTTCAGGGGACAAAAAAGTGACTTCAGGGCAATGAAATTATTTAGTGGAAAAGTTAAGGTGTTGTGTTATTTACTCTATAATATTTATTTTAAGGATTAGTCGCACTAACTTGTGGCTTCAGGCTTCCCATGTTAAATGATCAATTATTATGTTAGTCCAGTAACAAAAGTATCATTCCATAGCACATTACTTTTTGGAATATATATATATATATATATATATATATATATGTGTGTGTTTTCAGTGGTATGATTTAATGGTGAAAAATATTAATGCCCCCCAGTTTTGACTGTGGGCCCCCCTATATATTGTTTCTAGAGTCGCCACTGCAAAGGGAGCCTGTAATCACACTTCTATCATGCCCAGGTTCTAGCATGTGCTGGCTGCCTGGGCATGATAGGGGTGTAATTGCTATTAGACATTATATATATATATATATTGTGAGGTAGGTAGGTCTGGGACCGCCCCTCACTGAGGTCAAGGGACAAGCGCTGTCTTCATTCAAATCAGACAAACAGCAGTAAATTCGTGCAATCCGACACAGGGTCAAGTTTATTAGAAATGTTGCAGAGACAAAAGAAATATAACAGTAACAAAAGAAATACCTTGCCTGTCCGGCACTTACTATACATAGGATGTCCCTCACCAGCTGGAGAGCTTCTCTCTGCCAACTTAACATAATATGTCCAGCAACCTTTACTCACAGGTCTCTCCCACAGACAGGCTTTCTGTGTCCTCAGTCAGAGAGCTACCTGCCCTCCTGGCTTCCCTTTTATATCCACCCTCTCATTCACTTAATTAATCACCTAGCAGGTGGAAGACTCAGGTGTTACTCCACATAGGAAAGGAATCTAGGAGAAACATACCTCCCTTCCACCACCAATCCTACATGATTCTGTCCAATATACATATCGGTTATGATTTTTTGGGTGTGTTAACATTTTTATTAAATAGTAACAACACCAAAATTGGAACAAAAAATACTTAATAATATTATATATAGTTATAATAATGTGATTGTTAACAGCAATCACACTCCTATTATGCCCAGGCATACCTAGATTCCAGCATTGTACTGGCTGACTTTGTATGACTTTTTATAACATGATATTGTTATTGAAATCGCATTCCTATCATGCCCAGGTTCCAGCATGTACTGGTTGCCTGGGCTTGATAGCAGTGGGATTGCTGTTAACAATTATATATATAATTATAAATATTATTAATCTTGTTATTGCATTTTGTTTGTACATTTTGGTGTGTTATTTTATTTTAATAAAGTGTGGTTTTTTTTTTCTTCTTTAAGGGGGGGGGGCATTTTTGGTTTTGGTTGTTTCGCATAGTGAATTCTTGATTGTCGGTTTCGGTCCAGAAATTTCATTTCGGTTTGCGATCTTCTATCCATGGTTTTCCATCACTTTTACCCACATATTACTTTGTTTATTGTATTATATGATATATATATATATTTATAATTCATGTATTAACCTCAAGTCTTAAGGTCTTAGACTTGCAGCCACGTACATATAATATTCAGAAGCTAAAGAACAGCAGAAATATATGCCAAGAATAGCTAAAATCCATAAAGCAAGAATCTACTGCCAATGCTGCATGCAAAGTAACCACTCAAGATGCTGACACAAGCAAAGCCAATGGATGCAGAGGTTATTCAACAATGTTTTTAACCCTTGTTGTGCCTGTCAACCTGTAGTTCCGTTGGGCTTTCAATCACCTTTTTTAAAACTAAAAGATTATTGAACATAGTCTGTACAAAATACTAAACATTAATTGGCTTATTTCATATATACATGACACATCAGTAGTTTATAGTACAAAGAAATAATGACATAAGGTAATATGACAAATTACCTATGAAATACATACAATGCGTTTGTCTCCTGTGTTCTATGTAGGTTCAACAACTGAACAACAAGTGCGTTTATCACCTGAGCTGCAGTACAAACTACATATTTCCATATATGAGTGACCCCATTTGACCTATTTCAATACATCACATACGATTTAAAGGAACATTAATCCTAAATAGCTCAGAACGATAAATACACCTCTCCTCTAAACACTATTAGTTAAGATGTAAGTAGGTGTGCTGGAATCCCAAAACAATGTATGAACTGTGAGGCTAGGTTGTGATGTAAACAACATTTTAGATTGAGTGTCTTCCGAATGCATATTAGGTATACAAAATGGCCACAATGCAAAAGTGTAAAAGTAGTCTTATTCCATGGCAACCAATGAACATGTCCTGCTGATTGAATAATTACATTGGTTGTTATGGGGGTAAAAATTGGACCTGACCAATTTTGACAATTGATTGGCCTACGTAAGACAGGCTGAGTCCCTTCTAGTTTCCACATAACTATGTGGAGTATAATATTTTGTTTCTATGTCTAATTCAAGCAGCTAGTACAGTAGTAAAAATTGCAAGGTATATGACCTGCTTTTTTATTTAAAGTCTGCCCTTAATCATACCCAATCTCTGTGGAGGATTGGATACAAATGATTAGGAGACCACAACCACTCCTGCTTAAACAAAACTATTATCAATATGTGAGCAGAATAAACCTTTAAACCTTTCTAAAAAAAAAAATTACATCCCAGGCACATTAAATTCTAGGTGTAACTGTTAAGTAGACACACACTTTGACAAATAAATATTAAAAGAAGAGTGGGTCCAATAATCCCCTTAATGGTTATAGTAAATTAGAAACCCCATCATTACGGAGTTGCAGCATGTGCAATATGCAGGCTTTTTCAACAAGGCCCTGGGGTATACAGGCATGGAGTAAAACTGCATTTTTGCACCGTCGACAATTCAGTTACAGGGATGGGCTATTACATTCAATTTATTTATGTAACACCAGCACTTTGCATTACACTACATTTATTTATAAAGCGCCGACAGAATCCACAGAGCTGTTACAGTCAGTAGAAAAATTTCACATACAAAAACACATACAATAACAAACTGATACAAAAGGAGAAGAGGGCCCTGCTCTTACAATCTAGTCAGTGGTTGAGGGGGAAGTGAGACAATAGGAGGGGGCTGCTTGGATGGGGATGGGTTGATCTGGTTGCGATGGTGTTGTAGCCGCTTTCTGCAGTAGTACCTGGTATGTTGTTTCCCTCCCGTTTAACTCCAGTGTAACTCTTACATAGCCACTTATAAGGAGGCCACTTGGGGAGAGGCCACAGCAGCTACATTTACTTAACAAAAACAATTTATAGATTTTAATTTACAAATGTATTGTTTAGTAAATCACAAAGCTTAGATTCATTTAATGCATGGGTTCTGCATAGATTACTAGATAATAAAGCCTGAGGTTCTATGGACACAGTAGATGGGATGATAATTCTTACATGTCAAAAATCTCTTTGTAATTACACTGAATCTTTTTAATTAACACTGAAAACATTTTATATTGACCATATAAAATGTTGGTGTTTTTTGCTGTGAAAAAATATACCATGTTAATAAGTGACTTTTTGGTAGTTACTTGTTTTGTAAACTGAAACTTTATGTTTACCTGCATATTTAAATATGTATAAATCTTAAAATCAAATATTGTGTTATAAGCTTGCATCTAAGAAACATTTCTCATATCTGCCCTTTTCTCAACTAAAAAGCATCAAAAACCTTAGTTTATTCCCTTTATCTCCCACCTCTAATATTGCAACACCAGTCTGATTGGTATTTCTTTGTCTTGACCCTCTCTTCTGTAATTTAAAATGCTGCTGCTAGCCTTATTTTCCTTACAAAGCACTCTCCTGCTAACTCATTTTGTGAAGCCCTCCATTGGCTCCCTATCACCTCAAGATACATACAAAGCACTCCATGATACTGTTCCCCTATACATTTCTTCCTCCCATTGACTAAGGCTATCCTCCTTCGTTATCGCCTCTTCTTTGTACTGCTTACAAAACCTGACTTATACTGCCCTATACCTACAGGACTCACTTCCATCTAACCTTCAGCTTCCACCCTCCCAATTCAACAAACTTCAAAATCCACTTCTTCACATGTAAATCCACTTAATTCACATGTAAACTGTTTTAATAAAAACTATGATTGAAAATTTTTTTTTTTGTTTTTATTTCCTTTTATTTGCCACTCTGCCCTAGTTATGCACATCTGCCCCGCAGATATGCCTAAAACCCCTTATATGCCACTCTGCCCCCCAGAAATGCCATACATCCCCCTATATGCCATGCTTAACCCCCCTATGCCACTATTTATTTTTGCTATAACTTGCCATTCGCTACAATCTTGACATTCTTTTTTTTCACATTTGCTTAGAAAATTATTATAATACTGAAAGAGGTTTGTGAAATAATTCTGTTTCATAAGCAAGGTTTAAGACTTTAAGAAAGTGTGAAGTAGTTATGAATGAAGTTGAGATTTGTTATTACACAACAATAAGCCCTTACACTATTTTCTGGGTCAAGAAGACAAATTATGTTCTGCTTTCTGGGAACAGTAAGCCACCGCGCTCCATAAAATAAATTGGGGATAAATCACAAATGACCTTAAGATGTCTAGGATAAAGTCAAAATGTAAAAAATAAATATGGCAAATTTCTCTACAGAAAAAAAACCTTCTGAAAACAAAGCTATACTGTTAACCCAAGTAAAAAATATAGTAGTAAATATAGCCCTGCTTTAGGTCCTATAAAAATTGATGTTGTAACCTGGTTAATGTAAATTACAAGGGCAAACTAAATGGTTTTGATGCAGATATTGCTTAACAGCATGTGCTTAGTAATATGACATTACTAATTAATATACTTGATACAGCAACTAAGTAATATGCGCTAGATAATGACATCTAACAACAAGGAATCCTCTTACTCTGCTTAAATTTGTCATTGTCATTATAAAACACTGTACTGCTCTGCAGCATCTGTAAACACTATAAAAATAAAACATGATGATGATGATAATTTACAAGTATTCCAAATATTATTTTTTTTCTTATACCTAACATTATGTGGACTAATGGCTTCTTTATTGGCTGGTTAATTCATAAATAAGTTCGACTTTTATACCTGCACAAATAGGTGCCAATTTCACAATACTCTTAATAATTAAACAGCAGTGTCCCTGTGCATCTGTAAATTGTGTGTATACATAATATATTTATGTTTATAAATAAGAAATAATGGTAGACAATAATAGATAAGATTAAATATCAAATATAGATAAGGAGACAGCATGCCACATAACCTTATGTTAAAACAATAATTATGTTTATAAATAAGAAATAATAGTAGACAATAATAGATAAGATTAAATATCAAATATAGATAAGGAGACAGCATGCCACATAACCTTATGTTAAAACAATAATTATGTTTATAAATAAGAAATAATAGTAGACAATAATAGATAAGATTAAATATCAAATATAGATAAGTAGACAGCATGCCACATAACCTTATGTTAAAACAATAATTACAAAAGTTTGGATCTGGATTAAAGGGCTAAGCCTCAAACATATTTAGTGCTGCGCATCCCTTCTCTTGCAGAGCAGAAAATGCTCAGTGATGCAGTTTCAAACAGCACCAGTGTAACGTGACACATGCTTTTAGGGTATTCGCATGAGAATACAAGGTTTGCAAAGGCTTCATGAATCCCGTGCACACATCGGTAAAATACTATGGTTTGTGCTCTAGCCTACAAGACAGAAAAAATGATTTAAAAAATAAATAAATTATATATATATATTATTATATATATATATATATATATATATATAATCAGCACATATACTAATATCAGAATATGAACATGAACCTGCAGTATACCAGCTCTGCAATCTTACAATAACCACCGACATCACCTTGCAGTCTGCTCATTCCAACATATAAAATATATAGATTTAATACTAGGACACTGAAGATGAAGGGTTCAGGTGCCTGGGGGTGAAGCATTTACTTACCCATCAGCAACCAGATAGAGCCTCCAGACACTATAAGGAATGTAAGCATGTCTCCTTGTGCTGGCTGCAACATCGACCACTCTAGAGAAAGGGGGGCAGCTAAAGCACCGCAGCGGAGTCACTGCAGTCAGCAGCAGGCGTGATCACAAACGCACATTAGTTGATCCCTTTGGTAGCATGCAGTAGGGCAGTATTTTTAGCTTCCTTTCTACTGGGACCTCCTGCTTTCTTAAAGCAGATGATGATGCATCCCCTTGCAATGGCCACTCCTGCTGCAGTGAAAGCACCAGCATGTGTCTTGTTCACGGATTTAACCTCTTCTGGCTTCTCTTCCATGCTACTTGCAAGTAAAGTGGAGTGTAGAGAAGCTTCAGACCTCAAGGCTCAGGGGGCTTAAGTCAAAAGAATTAACCTTAAACGCAGTGGTCCTTTTACCCCCAAGAGGAAGTGATGAGAACTAAAAAGAACTTGTACCTCCAATTCTCAATAAATATGTTTCATTATTTGAGTGGTTATGCCTTTTAACTCGTAAATGATTGTCTATTGTATGTCTAAATGAGAATGTAAGTCAAGTAAAAGCTTAAGTTACTGCATGGATGTAATACCAAGGTGGCTTCAGAAAAAAATGGCTGCTCCCAGCAACTTTAATAATTTAACTAATATTCATATATCATAATATTTCAATTTTATACATAAAATTATGGTTATTGAGTGTGATTAGGAAGTAATGGAAATTTGGCATCTATTCACTAGAGGTATATCACTATATACTGTATTATGAAGGGCAACGCCAGTCAGCTTGTCCTACAAGGAAGTCTGAGCTGGATTTCTACATACCGGTAATTCATAGCTTAATCAATGAGGAATTGGTTAAGAAATCTACTACATAACATAGGTTATAAAGGGCCAATATGGCCATACTGGAAGGAGAATCTCACAGAGTTTCCATGGACTGTTATGCTGTTATGTGCTTGCCATCTCCATAAACAAATATTAGCAGTCATTTAAGTAACTTTAAACATTGTACTCACATAGGATGCCACCTTTGCCTCAAGTCTATTGTAAGTGCTACAGTGTCATTGTGAAGTAGAAACATCTGCTCTGCCATGAAGAGGTATAAGACACGCACACTCACAGATTGGGGCTGCTGAGTGCGGAAGGTGCAAAAATCACCTGCCCTTTATAGCAACAGAGTTCCCAACTTCTTCACACCCCACACTTCTTCTTCACCACAAGCCATGTGCGTCGGGGCTTCATGAAATAGGTTTCCATGGCCAAGCAACTTCACACAAACCAAAGATCACTATGTGCAATGGTCAGTGTCAGGTGGAGTGATGTAAAGTACACCGACTCTGGAGCAGTAGAGATGTATTTTCTTGAGTCAATAATCACACTTCACAATCTGGAAGGCTGATGGACAAATGTGGGTTTGGTGATTTTGGCAGGCCCAGACTGTTCATGTGGCACATCAGGCAGAGGGGCCCTGTGTGACCAGTAAGTTGGACCATAGATGCAAGATCACCCCAAGGTAACCAGAATAGGTTCTGATAGAGACCAATACATAGAGGTCAATACAGGAGTGGTCAGGGATAGCTGAAATCAATACAGGAGTTCAAAGTAGAAAAATACTTAGCAGTAGCCAAGGACAGGGCAAACATTTGCACAGGAACCTATGTGGTGTTTGAGCAGAGTTTAGTTACCCTCCAGCACAATACATGCCTAAAGAAGAAGGATTAGGGGGGTGTAACAAAAAAACCAGACCGTTAAATTTTTAAAAATGGTCTTTTGGTGCCATTTTTACTAGAATACATTGAGCATGTAATGTATAGAAAGCTCCACCGAAATGGCCGCAAAAAGCCTCTAGGAGCTCCAGGAACTAGGAATAGAGGATACCTGCCAACCACTGGAACTTGGAGCACGCAAGTGCAGCAATTGCTCCAGGGCCCCAGCATTCTGAAAGGTCCTTACCTTTCATCTTTACACAAAAAAAGAGATCAATGAGTCATCCTTACTCACTGACACAAGGAACGTAAGGGATGGAAATGCGACTGTGTTTCAGTTGTTTAAAATTTAAAACCTGTTCCTGAGTACTTCAAGAGAGTTGCCTGTAAACACTTCTAGCCAAACCTCTGGACAACTTAAAAAAAAATTTTAGTATCTTGACTGCTTAGACCCATAGCAAGAGGCCAAAGAAAGAAAGAACCCACCCCCCAAATAACCCGTGAGAAATAAAGACACTGGACACCATTGTGTGGGATAGGGCATTTGGCCACAGCTTTTATTAAACATGCATATAAACATTCCCCAGGCCAGCAGAACAACCAAACCTTTTACCATGAAAAACAACCACCAATTAACCAAGAGTCCCAGCCTTGCCGGTGCCATAAGCCATCCGCAGGACACGCATGCCCAAGCCCGCTATGGGCAAAATGATCAAAGACCCAGACCGCCACCACGACCCGGACCAAAGACCACTTAAGGGCCGGGAAGCGCCCCCCCCCGCCAGCGCCCTTTCAATGCCCGATTGAAGACCCAGATTAAAAATGTCAAGGCCAATAGGATTTAAATGAACTCCATCACTACACATTAAATTCCAGTTATCACCCTCCAAGTGGGGAACCACCACACCACCTATATGGACAACAAATTTTGATACAGCTTGATTAATTTTTCTATGACACATCTCCAATGCCTTTAGCTTAGGATCATTAGTCCACACAAGACGAGGAACGATCTCAGACCAGACTAGCTTAATACCAGGAAACAAAGCACAACATTTGGCCAAGTCGTCTTTGATCTTATAAATCAAGGAAATGCTCCTAACCCGACCAATGTTAATTCCACCCACGTTAATGACTAAAATAATAGATGTTGGAACAAAACAACGAAGACCCCGTAAACCACGCCAACGTATCCGAACCTTGTCAAACGAGAAACCCAAATTCCTGCCGTAAACACGTGACTCTGCCCTCCGAGCTGCACAGTAAATATAAGAATGTCCGATGATCCACACCAATCTCAGAGGGCCTACGAAAAAAGGCACAACAATTGACAGCAACAACTGGGGGCGAATATATAGCCTAAAACAATTAGACCCCCATCTACCAATATTAAGAATCTTACTAGAAGGGAGACCAAACCTAATGCGGAATGAGTGATAGGAAAACTGCCTAGAATCAACCCCTGATAAGGACAGGCAACGCTTAAATACAGAACTGATAGCGTGTCAGAGGAAGACCATCCAGATGTAACAACACAGGTCCCCCAACCAATGGCCTAACTCTCAAGAATGATTCCAGCAGAGAAACCGGACAGGCCTCGCCACCTATCCTCGTCAAAGACACAAAATGACCGCGACCAAGCTGATCAGTTCTAGATCTCCTAACTTTTATTACCAAGAGCCTGCCAGAGATGTTAACTAGGGCTGCAACAACAAATCGATAAAATCGATAATAATCGATTATGAAAATAGTTGTCAATGATTTTCATAATCGATTAGTTAAATCGATTTTTATCGATTTATAAAATGAGTTTTTTCAGAGCAAATGCTCAGAAAAATTCCCCTCCTTCTATAATCCAACCTCAAATAGAGATCGGATTATAACACTGCAAAGCTGAAGGAGATCTGTATTCTCTCTGCCACCCGGTGAGGGTCTGTGCAAAACGATGCCATGCCGTCGCTAGCACTACCCTACCTTGATGGTCAGTAATTAGGGTTGAAGCCTTAACGTGGCACTACTGCTCACGTAAGAAGTTAAATTATGGCACAAAAAGTACACATTTGCAAAAACTACACCCCTCTGGCGCATCAAATGAGGGGCTGCATGTGTTTCTAGTACAAACCTGGATTGGCAAAACACAAATGAACATGTCGCTATGGTTAGAAAAAACATATTTTCTAGCCAAAGCGACATATTCCATCATTATTTGTGCACTCAACTTTTGTCCTAGAAATACACGTAGCCCCTCATTTGAAGCTCCAAGGGGGTGTAGTTTCTTAAAATGGATGAACTGTCTGAATGAGGGAGAGCATGAGTTAATATGTGGATGAATTCTCTGAATGAGGGAGAGCATGAGTTAATATGTGGATGAATTGTCTGAATGAGGGAGAGCATGAGTTAATGTGTTTGTGTGTATCATAGATGTATAATTGTGGAAGGGCAAAGATGGCACTAGCAGGATGTTTGAGCCTTGGGGACCAAGATGGCACAGGCAGGGTGTATATGGGACAAAGATGGCAAATCGTATGTGTGTTATCTGGGTGCTGGCCAGGTTCTATGTGGGCAGTGTGGACGCCACGGCCGGCTTTGGGGTGTGCAACCTCTGATCTATGCCTGTAATTTAGGGGGTTTTAAATATACCTTTAATGCTGTGTTTTTATGTAAATTCCAATTGATCTGTACTTGCAAAGCTGGGTTTGTGTGTTATTCTGTAGATCCATATCTGCTATGCTATGTTTCCATACATTATTTATTTATACCTGCAAATACAGGGTTTGTATGTCTTGCTCAGTTGATTAATTCCTGCAATGCTGTTTCCATGTATTTATTTGATCTATACCTGCAATGCTACATTTCATATATTATTATTGTATACCTGCAAATACAGGATTTGAATGTCTGATTCTGTTTATTTGATATATACCTTCAGTGCTGAGATCACAAGTGAATTTCAATTGATCTATACATGCAAAGTTGTGTTTGTGTGTTAATGTGTTGATGTATACGTGCTATCGGCAGCTGGGTCTAATATTTATATATATATTGGCAGCAGGGACTAATATTAATATAT
>VKOC01006236.1:0-15078 GCA_009364415.1 Spea multiplicata
ATCCAAGATTAAAAATTTACCAAATGTATTAACTTCACAAACACTATACGAGTGCATATATTAAACAAGTACTTTATATTTGTTACCAAATTGTTCTTATATGTGATTTTAGGAAAATGATACAATTCTTCTAAACTCCAGAGAACCCATTGAGCATTGTCTTCCACCGTTACAAAGTTAACAGAGGTCTCAAATAGAAGTCGTCGTCACAGGCTGCCAAGCATTAATGCATCTTCATTTACATAATAATGACATTGATTTTGCTAAAGGATAGCGGCTGTGCCTACGTCAAAGATAAAGAAGCAGACGTGGGCAGACAGACATTCCCGGCTGAATGTTGACTATAGGTGAGTGCACCGGGCCAGGTTACACGAAACCATCTGCGTCACAACCAGAGGAAGTCGTTGTGCGGCTGTCAGTTCCAATTAACCTGTCTTGTTATGAGTTTGCTTCAAAATCTACCGACCGAAATGGCTGGTGCCCTTTTGTCTCCCAACGGAGAGAACAGAGATTAACCAACAAATCACAAACACAACAATATGTGTTGTTACATATACTAAATCAAATCCAAAAAGAAAAAAAATAAACTCCCATGGAAACACAGAAGCCACTTTAAATTAGTATTTAACAAAAGAGTACGATGTGGTAGCCAGAAATGGCAACTATAATTAATATATTTGTTTAAGACCAAAGAGCAATGAGTAGCATTAACGGCAATAAATATCTATTGTATGCACATTTAAAAAAAATTGCTGCTCATAAAAGCCTGTCTAAACTGAAATTAGAAGCCTGGTGTGATTTAATATAAACTGAATAATAGTAATAAAAATGATCAGTAGGCTAATGCATTACGAAAACAGCAATTTCACCATGTCTAGTACAGTGATATACATTGCGGATGACGTGAAGGATGGTAATCATCTGAAAGTCCAAGCCAAGCACCCATGTCATGAGGATGATACAAAGAATGCTGTCTAAACAGATAAGTCAGCACCACATCCTTGTCCAGAAAATGAAAGAAAGATAATCTAAGATTAAAAAAGTCAGTATTAGAAGTTTCAATAAATAAATGTAAGCTCTAAGGAGAAGACACAAACTGATTCACACGTTAAAAGAGCAAATATATTCTACATTTTTAAGAAATCTCGAAAGTATAACATTATGTTAAAATATTCCAAAACATACCCGTCACTAAGTTCTTGCATAAAAATGCCTTTGAAAAAAATTCAGTGTTTTCTTCTTCTAAAGCCTTAAGGGAGATGATACAATTTCTGAGCTTTATTACAAGCGAACACATTTTTCAACTACGGGTCAGAAACTTATCATTCTACCAGTCCGTGCTCATCTATGAAGAGTGGCGGAAAAAAGCGTTGAGAATACTGCTGTTGATGATGGGTGAAACGTTACTGTGACAGCACAAGGCAGTTTAAAGTAGGATGTATAGGACCTCTTCGAAGAGAAAACCATGGATATTTACTGCTGGCATTGTACCATTGACCATTTTCTCAAGGAGTGCAGCAAACGTGGTGGGTATTTTTTCTACTACGTGATGAGTTTTAGATGCAGAAGAAGGCAAGAGTCTCCAGCTGAGCTGACTCTCCATATAACTTATTATTATATTTTATTTATAAACCGCTGACGCTGATTCTGCAGCAATGTACAAGATGAAAATTGTACAGATAACGACAAGTACAATACAGCAATTCACATACAGATACAAGAGGAATGAAGGGCCCTGTTCCCGCAGGAACTTACAACCTAGGTGGATAAGGGGTGAGAAACAGGAGGTGAGGACTGCGTGGTAGTGAATGACGTTAATGTAGGGCGAGATAAGGGTTGTAAGTGTGTTGCAAGCGAGAGAGAAGTTTTTAGGGAGCCCCTCTGAATCATATACTTAAAACTCAGATAATCGGGTTGCAGCAGCTCATACTTTGGTTAAAGAAACCCGAGCATTCAGTGTACAGTAACGGCTCCCACCGAATTCTTCCTTTTCATAGAATTAGCAGCAAGGTTCTCCTGGGTTGGTCTACCTGGCGCTTAGAGACACAGAGTTTAAACCTCTGTGACAAAGGGATTTTGTAGTCAAAATGATTATTCTTGAGTTCAAACTTATAGTTCCAGCAACACTCAATGATGGATGTTCACAGCCGAACACAGTTAAATGCTAAGTACTGTATGTGCTCCAGGAGAGCAAGTCAAAAACATAAAACCCCCATCAGCCACGTCAATGGTTGTCAAACTAATAATCTATATATATAAAAGAAAAAATGAAATTGCTATGCAAAAATATTTTAAAAGCCAGAATGGGGTGCATTTTGCTTTCACGATCAAAGGGATGCTTCAATTACTGCCATCTACAAAGCAGCGTCTCTTCTCCCAGCATACGGTCACTCAAACTGATATGGATCAGACTTTCGAAGAATCCTAATTTAGTTTGGCCCAAGTCCAGTGTAACTGCATAAATACACAAGCAGTCTTTGTCTGCTCCGTAAATAACTGAATGAATTCTCTGCAGAGTACAGTGTATTTGAGAGACTGAATAGACACATTGCTAAAGGAAGGGCTACATCAATGTGTACTGGGAAAAATAATGGGAGCTATTTATCAATACAAAACGGTGACACCTTATTTGTGCACAGACCGTACCAACTAGAAAAGTAAAGTATAAAACATGCCGAGCCACAGTGGATGCCAGACATAACAAAATAACGGCAAAAATAAGTGACGTATAAGGGGTTGCAAGCTTTCAAGACTGTTTAGGTCTCTTCTTCAGGTATATTGCTGTGTAAGTGTATGCTGGTCTCGCACAGACCATTATCACAGCTCGATAACCTCAACATTGGAACCGGCTATCTATGGTGCAAAAGCCAAGCACCTGCTTATTAGCTTTTGGATTATATTCATTCACTCACATTTGGAATGATA
Organism: Spea multiplicata; assembly: GCA_009364415.1. Lineage (NCBI taxonomy): Eukaryota > Metazoa > Chordata > Amphibia > Anura > Pelobatidae > Spea > Spea multiplicata. The sequence goes on from VKOC01006236.1 coordinate 2,926, forward strand.
CAAGTGTCAAAGTTGAAATCAACAGTATTGCAACTACAAATGTTTTCCACGTTACATTTTTTTAACACATTAGACTAAGTTCTGTCATCATCCATAACAAGTTGCATTCAACGTTCGTAGGCGAGTGTGCTTTTATGCTTCAACATTTCTAAATGTAAAACAGATAAAAACCTTGAGAAGGAGAAACATGAAATAACCTTAGTTAATTTATTTATATTCAATTTAAAATACGCTGAAAACGAATGTGTGAAATGGTGCCCAACAAAAGCTAAAATTACAACCCCTGTGTATATCTATACACGGTTCTGCTGTGTTGTAGAAGGAAAACTTGATACTTATTTAAATACCTTAAGAGACAATTGTGTTTTTCCTGGCCCTGCCTATGGACAAATCACTATCTCACATAGAACACTCTGGAATGGAACTCTGGAACATTCCGGAATAGAACTAATCCAGTATTTAGCTAGAATAAAGAAAAAACACTCCTGATGGCTGCCCATCCAAACCAGTGGCCAATGCTAACAGCCTATCTCAATGCAAAGCTTTTGTGAAAACAGCAAGACTGAGGAAGGGAAGTTCAAAGATTAAAAAAAAATAACACTAAATGTAACTTTTTAGACTTATTTGGGTGAGAAATGGGGCAACATCGGCATAGCTAATTCATTTCATGTCCTGATCTCAACTCCCTTGTATGTCTGTGAGAGACAGCCAATTTACACTAAAGGGTAGCAGTTAATTGAGTGGCATAATCCAAAAAATCCATTAGGTATTTAAATTGGCTGTCCCTACCATTATTCTATAAATAAAGTTATAGGGTTATTCAAGGCGCTGTTCCATCTACTCTGTGTAACACATTTACATGCAGCATTATAATTCTCACTACTATTATGCCAGAATATCCAAAGCATTCAGAGAATCGATCCATCATCATGTAAAAATCCATTAATTGGACCCTAAAGCAGGCATTGATAGATTGTTGACATAGAATGAAAAAAAGTTAAAAAGTTTGTGTTTCTTACTGTGCCTAAACCGAATAAAGTAACAAATCTGCCAAGACTTGTTTGCTTAACATATTAGAGTGAAATTAATGCTTTGTGTAAGTGGGACAGCAGCTTTAAGATATGCCAAAACCACAAGTTGCAGGGTTTAAGAAATGCTTTATGGTGAAAGCTGTGAATGTGACCGTTCTCCTTTAATTCTAAGTATGTTTCACCAACCATGCTAAACTTAATCGGCCAAAACCATTTCCTGAGAAATGTGTCATATCAACTGGAAATTCAACAGAAGCCATTACTGTTAAGTTTGTCTCAGTTTGACAGACTACATTTAGCTTTCTGTTCAGCTGCTGAAATTAACCCTTTGCCAGACAGGTCTGGGTTGATTAGTTATGGTAAATGCAGTCTCTTACTCACAATATACAAAGTGTATGAAAACATTTCACTACTCATGGCCTTTGAGGGGAAGTTCATCTGTACAACCACAGTTTCTGAGGACTCTAGCGAGAATCTAACAACTCATACAAGATTAGCACCTTCTGAGTCTTCCACATCCACCGCACAGAGTTTTTAAATTACGTTCCTAAACTCACGCAGCGCAACAGGGCACCTTCAGCCGGTGGCCCCGCACTGTATTGCGCAATGTCCACCTGCGTCCCACTGGGAGCTTACCTGGTGTGCCAGGTGGCCAGGCCAGGTGGACGGAGCGCACATAATAATAAAAAGAAAATGAGAGCATGCAGTGAATGTAGCACTTCCATGCCAGACAACCGAAAAGTCACCTCTGGCCTACAGCTACTGGTTATAAACTCATTTTCCAGGAGTTCACAGAAAGCAAATAAATTATCCATTCGTAGAACAAGCTCCAGTGTAAAGAAGACTTTATTCTACTGCTGAATGTATAAACAGTCTAGACTTTCTAGGAATAACCGGTTTGTTTTAACTTCAAGTAGATGTATGACATTTCATGAAGTAAATTACTTTAGGAACATATGATATGTTAGTGTTTCTAAGCCTTCTACTCTTCCTACCCATTTTGATAAATGTGCCTTATTGTCACAATAAACTCCCAAGACACGTATTCAGGGAGTGAGCACTTATGTAAAATTATGTAATGGTGACCTGACAGACCACAGCGTAACATTCTCAATCAAACATCAACTTAAATTAGGCTAATATAAACCAGAAATAGATCAATAAATAAAAATAAAGAGCTAATTTACTGGGACTTTAAAATGGATCTTTAGCTACTTAACTTCCTTATATCCAGGCGGACTGACTCAGGGGCAAGGCAAGAAATTGCCACCAGGCGCAGTCCTAAGTCTCTAATCAGGGCCTGCCCACCGAGAGGACATTATACGAGCCCCACCATGTGCAAGCTGCCCTGAAGTTGCTCACACTCTGTGCAAAGTGAGAGATTGTGACATTCAGGTCTATTCACTAAAGTGCTTGTGAGTTTGCAAAAAATAAATAACTCACTAAAGTCAACTCGTACTTGGACTGACACAAAGTGGAAAATAAATAAATAAAAAACTTACATACACTCACATGCAAGTGATAGGAGTCTATACGAATGCATGAGAGTTAAGAAAAGAAAAAAAAAACTGACAAATTGAGTAACATGCAAGTTGCCCACAACTTTAAATGTAAGTTAGAACTTGCAGGTTTCTACCATTAAACAAATTAAAAAAATAAAACTAGGGAAGTGGAGGAGGTGTCATCAATCTTTGGTTAACACGACTTTTTTCTTTTCTTTTCTTATATATTTTGAACTAACATTGAACATGCCTTTAACACCTTGCAGATTTTTTTTTTTGTATTTAAGTTTATTATACAAAACTGATTATGACAAAACAGACATCAACCTGTTTTAGCAGGAATACATAGCTCAGTAATATTGGTACAGATGGACGATAAGTAGTACTGCGACGCAGCGCAGGGCAATACACGTTACAGTACGACTTCAGTTTGCGGAAAGCTCAGTAGAAGCAGTGTACAATTACATTCCCAGACGTGGCGCATATGGTTAGCATTTAGTGGAACATAACCTGGGGAAATGGGGGGGGAAGGGGGCCGAGGAGAATGGGGCTAGTCTTCAGCCTCTAGACTGTCCTTGAGAGCGTAGTCTCTCAGCAGGCTGTGGATAAGCCTGCGGCAGTCACGGACTGTGACCTGCTCCCTCCTCAGCACCAGGCGGTTCCTGGTAAACCATAGAGCGTCCTTTACACAGCACATGAGACGCCAAGTGACTTTGCAGGTTGCTTTGCGAATGTTAGCAGTCGAGTTAACCCTCAAGTCGACCCTCAAGGCCACATGATTTCTTAGTGAACAAAGTTAGAGTGAGTGTCAGTTAAACTTGGCTTTACATGTCCCCTGGCCAGAAGCAGACAGCTCTTCCATACATTAACTCACGCAAATACCCCCATTCAAATCCTGTATTCACAAATCCTGTTCGCAATCCTCCGTCACATATTGAAATATTGCATCCCCATTATGCTTTAGTTAATTATTCATTAAAACGTAAAAATGTCAATAATTTTGCATCTTTAAAAGCCAAGAAATTGTGTCCTGCATGGACCAAGTTATTCATTTGCATTCCAAAGCAAATGTGATGAGTTAAACATACCCAGTATCTTAAGTGTCTGATGAACGCAGACCTTATTAAAACTATCTTTAAAACTGTAAAACACAGTAAGGCAAGGTAATTTATTTTTTTTTAATTACAGATGTTTTTATAAAAAATTATAAAAAATATTTTACAAAGACTTGAGGGATAAAGTGAACTGGATCTAATCCGCCTACTATGCTCAAAGGCAGAGTACGAGAATAAATATATTTTCTCCCCATTAAAGATTTTCTACCCTGAGGTGAACATCGCTCCGGATTTAGAGACTAATCTCTGTCACAGTGCAAAGTAACTGCTTGATTTCAGTAAATCCAGTCATAGTCATGGTGATAAAATGAACTTCGCTTTCCCAGCATAAAAACGCTTGTTCCTAACTTATAATTAGTTCTGCAATATCTGGAACTAATAATCTGTTATATGAAGTCACATTGGAACAGATTTTTGTCTTTTTTTAAATCCTTTTCATAAAATGAATAATTTTCCAATCTCAGAAAAAAATATGTTGATGATCCTTCTTAATTAAAAACTGCCCAGTTTCCTTAGTGTGAGAAAATAATAGTTAAGAAACAATTACCGTATTTGCCCGATTATAAGACAAGGTTTTTTTCCCCAGAGCAAATGCTCTGAAAAATACCCCTCGTCTTCGGGTCGTCTTATAATCAGACCTCAAATAGGTCTGAACTAATGTTAGACTAGATCCAAATCCCTGCCGCAGCGATCCAGGGGACCTGGATGCCTCCTGTGTTATGCCCCCATTACCGGTGCTTCTGAGTCCCCGGTTGTGTGGTCGGACAGCCCTGTTAGAGCTCTAAACGCGATTTTCGTAGAAACACTTCCGCTGCGGCCGGGGAGGTGCGGTTAGCAGCTTGGGGTTTGTCTGCGTCATCGCGCAGACCTTCCCCGGCTGTCAGAGATCAGAGTTCCCCGCACCGGGGCGGCGAAGGTCTGTGCGATGCACACAGACAACCCCCGCTGCTAACTGGTTATGGGTCTGCCTGGACTTCTAGGCAGACAGCAGCAGCACCCCTGTAATGGCCAAAACTGTGGTGACGTGGGTGCATTATTTAACAAGGTAAGTCATTGGTTCAAATGGGGACTTTTTCTTGTCTTATGTCAAGAAACGGTTATATCAGGAGATCATTTAATAAAGAGGGTTGATCAGGCAGAATTCAGGCACATTACACGTTACATTTTTTGCATGGTATACACAGAAATGCGTACATGCAACTGAAATATCACAGTCTTCTACAGCCTTAAACGTCACAATAATGTGTACATTAATAGCACAAAAACGTGTTTAGAAATTTAGTTGTGTAAAGAAAATACAATATAACTTAGAAGAGGAATATAGTAACAAATACAGCTGCATAATATCACCAGTAACAAAGTAACACAAATTGGTGAAGTGATGCCCTATGGCTATTCCTTAAAAATGCACAGCATATTCCTTTAGATTAGCCTACAGTTGCAATATGTGAAAGCACATTGCATATGTGATAAAAGGTTCACCGAAACAAGATCAAATCCATAGTACACAAAAAAAAGAATCTATTAAAACAAAAATTAACACAAACCCTTATAAACTCATATTGGGTGAAAGCAACAATAAACAAGATAATGTTGTATTTGCCTGCCACCTTGTGGTTATATGACAGTATAGCACCCGTTTCAACAGACATTTCTAATTATCCCATAAACACAAATTGCAAAAGAAATGGCCACAATAAAGTCCACATCCACGTAGACAGTAAGCACTATCCTGAGAGATTACAGGAGTAATTCAAATCACTAGGAAATAGTATAACCACAGTACCGAGTCTTGCTCACAACTTGGTCAAGGTACTTGGATGTAGAGTCTGTCAGTCATAGAAACATAAAAACCTAGAATGTGAGTTTAATAAAGTTCTAGGTCTTAGCAGGTGTCAAGTTGATGTCATATTGGAGCCTTTTTTCATCTGAAGTGCTGTTTGTTTTTTTTTTGTTTGTTTTTTTATAGCAGTTGACAGCTGACAGGCACAAAAAAAACAGCATCCGGACATCCTGTGACACGTATCCAGTTTCTTTGGTTGTTCGACACTTGAAAAGACTTTATGGAACACACATGATCGCTGTGTTCCTTTGGAGTGTATTATTTATATTTACTTACCATAGGGTGCTTTAAGGGTGCTTTAAGAAATCATGCTTCTGCAGGATTCAATACTTGGTCTCACAAATCATCTTATAGCTTAAGCAATGCATTCACCTGTAGATTCGGCCGTAAAGTTAAACCAGTTGAGGTTGTTTGTTTTTTCCCTCCTGGTACGTTACACTCATTGAGACAACTAGTCAAGCGTATTTATGGTTTATAGTACTTTACCCCATGGAGATCTATAGTTTGCATTAGGCTCATATCTCCTGTGCTAAACACACAATGAAATCCTAGTACCATGCATAGGAAACACAAGCTTATCTTGTCTTTGTGGGGAAAAAGAAGGGCAGCAGCAGGAAAACCTTACTTATTTCAACTGGAAAGAAAAATGTTCTTCTTCATATAGATCTTTATTGTTCCCGTTCTCATATTAACGAATAGGTGAAACAGCGTCATTAATGAGTCATTAATGAGTCACAAATAAAAAAACAAATCATGCCCATCCAGCATGTCATAAAATACTTCAAGCTTTTCAGCTGGTAAAATCAAGATTTCACATACCCGCTGATGGCACCCATCCAAGTGCCCTAGGTGAAAAGTACCAATGTATGGTCACCTTGTGACAGTAAGTCCAACCCAACCTAACAGGCAAATTTCCATCAGGCACAGGATTTTAACAAAAGATGTATTGTCCTACATATTTTATAACTACAAAGTTAACTTACCATATTTATCTCTCAGCCCAACAGTACATCGAAAGACGCCTCCAAAAGCAACATCCTCTCCAAATATTACTGCAAAACAAAAAAAAAACAACATACATCATATGGCTGTTCCTTCACAACCCTTTGTGCAAGTATGATTATTCCTTTATTATCTGTATCACTAATTGGTCCCAAAATTACAAAATAACAAAGACTAGTAAAATAAGAAGGCTGTATGAACTGGAAAAGGAAATACTGATCCTAGAACTGCAGAGTAATTAAGCCACAAAGAACAGCCCTTTTGTAGGTATTTTTGCCCTAGTTCTATAGGAGAGAAAAAAAAGGTAAGCAAATATAGTCAGCATTCATAATACAAGATTGTGTGAACGCAACACAACTGCTCCTGTGTTCCTCATGTCCGTTAATTATACTAAAACATCTAATTAGCTTTAAAGGAACAGCAATCCCCAGTCCCAGCCTCTGCTTATAAAGATGGGTTTATTCAGTGAGGAGAAAGTCAGACCCAGCAAAATGTTTGTGAAGAATATATATATTTTAATTATATACTATTCGTGCTGTATGTGAAGCCTGTGTCAAGCTATGATAATGAGGGGTATACATAACAATAATAGGGATATAATATATATAGGGATATATATATGATAATATAATTTAATATATATATATGTGACACAGCTTCCAACAAAGATCCTTAGAGGTTTAAAGAGAGGAGGAAGAATAATTCACAAAAAAATATGCAATGGTAAGAAGAAAAAACAAAATGGAACAAAAACAGATGAAATATAACTTCCTGACTCTAATAGTCATCTATTCTCTGTGGGATTGTGACAGATGTCAGCATGAACATCTAAAGATACAGAGTATCGCATAGCATAACTATCATCATGTTAAAATCCATGACACAAAGACAGCACATTTCAGAGCCGCCTGCTACCGGTACAAAAATAAAAGAGATAAATGTCACGTGGAACAAACAAGAGCTGACAAGAGAAAGGAAAAAAAAAAATAATAAAAAAAAAAGATGTCAGCTGCTTGATTTTTAAAAGGTTTGCCTAAGAAAACAAAAAACTTTATAGGACCGTGCCTTAATATTTTCAGGTTTAAAAAGCTGTAACTATTTCATGTACTAAAAGTCCCTAACAAGATATCCAGACAATAAGATCTACCGTTAATCAAAAGCCAAAACAATCATGCCGTGTCACTTCATAGTACAGGGACAAGAAACAGTTTTATAAATACAGCTCAAAACCAATAGATTAAACGGTAAATTTCAATAATCTATATGACTTTAGCCCCAAAACTGGCCTTAATGTATTTTTTTTTCTCAATAGGCATCCAAAAAGAATCCAGACAGAATTAATCTGCCAATTTATCGGACATAAGTGGATTTAACACCTACTGCTGGCGAACAGCAACATTTAACAAACTCAAAAAGCAACATTACTGAGTTTCCTCTCTACTGCTTGCTACCTGGGCCACAGAATCAAAATAATTTTTGTATTCAGAAGCTATATCGAAATACATAGGGGTGATCTGTGCACCCAAGGGCAAAGTCCGGCTTATTTAATTTTATTTTTATATAGAAAAATAAAAAAATCCTTTACCTGGACATTAACCCTGTTTTGGGTAGGAATGATAAAAAATAAAAATAAAAAAAGCCACTATACCTGCGGTTGGATCCTTTGCCAGTGTATTATCTAAAGCATTCTGTATGGACTGAAAGAGATTCATCTTCTGTGTTGCTCCTGTGCAGGAAAAAAAAAGGAAAATAGTTATTCCTGTCTTCAAATTGTTATTTCTGCCAGAAAGTATGAACAACAAAATATGAAAAATGTAATATCTAAAGACCTATCTAACCATATATCAAAACCAAAATATGACTGAATAGGAATTATTGTACATATGTGATGAGACAATAATGGTTCCTATAATATTTGAAGGTATATTCCATACGTCCACTCCAGTTAGAACATATAGAAGCCATACTATTAAACTAATAGGTGAATACGGTAATTTCATGAAATCACCTATTGGTTTCATGTTTCTATGTTCTGTAGTAATTATTGGAATGGCTTAACGACACTGTAGGCAGCTTAAGAGTCCTACATATTAAGAAGGACTAAACACTCCTGATAAATCCTCAAGGTAAGCAAGTGTAACCAAGTAATGTAAAACTTACGAGTTATAAAAAATATTTACATATCACCAGCAGTTTATCACTTTGCATCTAGCCAAGGGCGTCTCACAGTTTGGCTTTAATAAGAACATAATATTTTTTTTCCAGACATACACATTTAATGAGCTTCTTTTGCATGTAATGAACACCTCTAGATTGTAAGCTTGCGAGCAGGGCTCTCTACCAAATGTATCGGTTTGTCTTAGTCTGTCAATTCTTGTCTTGTCATATCCCTTGAATTTATGTATTGTATTAAGCGCTGCGTAAACTGTTGGCGCTATATAAATAAAAGATAATAATAATACATAAAGGAAAAGTCCCACCAGGGCAGCTTTACTGCAAGTTAGGAAGCAGCCACCCAAAAAAATCAAAGAGCTGTGTTTGAGTTCTACTGAACGATACATCGTATCATCTAAGCTCACTTGGCGCAGACCACACAATCTGTTACAGGATAGCTCTAGGTGAAAAAAAAACGTTTGATTTTTCACCATTACCCTGAGCTCCTGTTGACCGGCCCTAAATTAGTTAACAAATCTATACTTGGTGCTTTGAAGGAACACATTCCAAAGATATCTGCTTCACGGTCTCGATAACCTTCCGTCACACCGGTTTTACCTGTGCTGCGTCACGCCGAAATCACCTACTAAAAGGCATTTTCACCTGTACGGCTCCAAAAAATATCTATCATAACTATGATACAAGCAGTAAAACGAGTATCGGACTTCGACATACATGTTACTGACCGCTGTTATGCTCTTATTGCTATACCATGACAATCTTAGCGGTCCTGTCTCATTGGAATTGTGGTTGTGCTTATGTCAATGTCTTATGGTACGATGCGATGTCTCACACTGGATATGGCAAAACTGTTGCTTATACTATGTTAAAATGCAAATAAAATGCTTTAAACAAAAACAAAACAAAAAAAACGAGTATCGGACATACAAAATAAAATGCGTATGTTGTATAAGCAAACAGCCTTGGACAAATGGATCTTTAACAACAGATCAACGTATTTATACATCTCAACACAGGGGTTGACAAATTTGGTTTGGACCAAAAAAAAAATAAAAAAAATGTAGGAGCCAGTTTCTTCCCCAATCATGGTTTTAGTTGCTTTTTAAATCTTACCCCTAACTGATATAATTGGGAGATTTTAAAACAGTGGTTTAAAAAAAAACAACAACAAAAAAAAAAACATTATGCCTTTTCTTCGAAAATATAACGTCTATCAGGACACCCAAATTAACAGCAATAGGTCATCGTTCCCCCTGTCCTTAAATCCGCAACGCAGGGCTATGGAGTCCTGTTTGCAGGCCACATTGAGATCGGCATAAATAGATCAGGAGGAGGGAAAAAAGGGTAGATTTTGGAGGGCACTTAAGTCTATGTAAAATATTTCATTTGTAGCTTTATGGCAGTGGCGTCCGAGTTAATGTTCTCCACATGACTCAAATGCTGCAGGTAGAGGGGAGATTTGACAGCCTCTCTTTTTCTTGCCTGTGTACTTCTCAATGTTGAATCAGAGACTACCGGGTTATGGTTTGTTAAAGGGTTTAGTAACTAGAGCTGGGGTTCGCGTGAGTTTCAGCTTTATTTACTGTGTATTATATAGGGTGATCCTTCGTAAATTCCCCTATGCATGAGCTAGCCCCACATAATCCATAGCTCACTTTGTAAAGAAACTTTAAATAAATCTCGCAAACTCAAAATACTTTATTCAAATTTTTGTAAATGTGCCAGTAGATTTAGGATACTATTCCCTGTCGTAGCTTATTTCAGTTACTATTTATCCTCCGACATGTCCCATTGTAAGAGATCTTAAATAGAATGCCTACCCTCATCTGAGCTCAATCTTTTGCTTTACAGGTCATTAAAAGGTGTTTATTGTGTTCAAGGTCATCATAATTAATCCAATACCATCTTTACGTTATATCACTATTTTAAGAACGAGGTCACTTTCCCTAACTTGCACTGTGCTGTAAAAATATACAACTAGATCAGCAACCAAGCCTTTCTTACACACGTTCACCTTCAGGGCAGTAAATATCAAACAATTCCAGCCACCTTTCTTTCTACCATTCTGTCTAAACCAAAAAAAAATGATTTTGTTTCTCTGGTGGTAGGGCTTTGGCAACTGAAATAATGACTCAGGAACCAGATGTTGGGTTAATCAATGACCTTTTTGAGGGACATCAACCTTATCAAAGATAGTTTAGCAAACTTTGTACTAAACCATGAGTCATGTTTCACTTGGACTTATTGTGAAGGGTTGAGGAGATATTTTACTAGTCTTAATTTAAAATCATATTTGACCTAAAGCAGCTGTCAGTGTACTTTGCAGGTATATAGTTGATCCCAACCAAGTGTCTCCTGCAAAAAGGACCATGTCAGCCATAGTTAAGCAAGTACAATTAACGAATGCTTTGTACAGGAACACCTCTGCGCATTAGAAGTTTTCTGGAGATGGTCCACATTGACTTGTGTCTCCTTTTAGATGGGTCGAGCTGGCCTGGCATAATCCATACTTAAATTGGTGGGGCGACACCACAGCTCAGCCATACACGCTGGAGAAGTTCACAGAGGTTGGCCCTTCCTAAAGCATGACGAGGTTGGTGAGGAGAAACCTGCCTGCAAACACCTGGCTTTGTGAATAAACCTGTTACCTTTCTCCAACACAGAATGTTATTGTGATGTTCTCTCAAAGACTCACAACATGACACCAGCATACAGGCAAGGCAATGCACGAGTCTGCGACCTTGGTGACAACCAGGACTTTTGCAAGACCAGCCTGACTGTAGATAATCATCAATATATATACTCCGGTAAAGGTATATATAATATATACACACACACAGCTATTTTGGTAATTTAGTAACTACCATAGTGTTCTAAGAAGTATGGATTTTTCCACAGAAATGCAATAAATAATAGACCGGGAACTTATTCCATAGTAACTCCATCCTCGCTAAAGAGTTGTACAAAACGCACATGGTATCCTGCTGGGGCACAATGTTCAAGGAGGACAAACTGGCCAAAACGCGCTACCTGATCAGCACATATATCTTGCAATATCCAACATGCACACTGATGTGTGTGAGTGTGTGTGTGTGTGTGTGTGTGTGTGTAACTCAGACTGACCAATACGTGTGTACAGCATCCAGTGTGAAGATGTGTGATGTTGCACAATGTTGTGTGTAAAGCAATGCACATGACACCCAGTTGCGTTCGCGGTATTAAAGTTCTGTTTATTACTACAATGTCACACACCGGATCCTTTGAAATGCCGTACGCCTGTCAGTAGTACATGGCACGGAATGTCACACGTATGTTCTAAAAGCCCACAGCACAGACACACACTGCTAAATGCTGCATTTCGCACACATCATGTCAAACAACCGCTGGTGCCTGGCCCCCAATGTCACCGTGCAGCGCCTCTCTTCTTGCCTAGGCTGCATCGGTTTTCTTACCATACTCGGTAGGTTCCGGGTCCGGTTGGAAGG